>JAOPJG010000136.1:0-39987 GCA_027478255.1 Dispira simplex | reverse complement strand
CGGTAACAGAGTCCATAAACGATAAATGAAAATTACAAAGAGTAGAGCAACGGTGCTCGCAAAACCCACGAATACATTCATGATGATAACTAGAAAGAA
Organism: Dispira simplex; assembly: GCA_027478255.1. Taxonomy (NCBI): domain Eukaryota; kingdom Fungi; phylum Kickxellomycota; class Dimargaritomycetes; order Dimargaritales; family Dimargaritaceae; genus Dispira; species Dispira simplex. Next base: position 39,888 of record JAOPJG010000136.1, on the reverse strand, counting down.
TGACTCGCGCTGGCTAAATAGAAGGACTACACAAATACAAAAGAAAATTCGTCAATACTGTAACGCTGATGGACCCTCATCACTTAGTGCGAGCTACCAACTTTTCTTATAGGGTGTTTTTACCCTTTCATAAGTTCAGTAAACATACCACCGCCAACCTCCACTCTACATGAGCATAAACACAGTGATGTATTAGCAACCGGTTGTGCCTATAAACTACGTCAACGAGAATGAGCTTGAGTTGTTACACACACACACAACAATGAAAAATGGTAGTACATAATAAATTAAACAAACATCTTCCCAGCGGTATTGCTAAACTACAGCGGATAGCGTTGTTATCATGAGACACTTACTGAGATAATGCTCTCTATTGATGAGTCATTTTATTTATTACTAAAATTCATTCGGAAAGATGTTAAATTACCCTATTCATCATAATCTATGCATGCCAGGAAACTTTATAAAAAATGCCGTTTTTGGGAACGGTCAATGAATGTAAAAAAATTAACGCTTATTGGCGCGATAGAACTTGAAACCGAGGCAAGCAACGATAACATTAAAGCCAGTAAAGATGAACAAGATTCCGAAATTACGCCATTTGTTATCATAACTCCAATCCAGCGAATTCGTGAATTCCTGTCCCACCTTGTAAGGACAGTAGAGACAGTTGCTAGTAGCTGAAAGATCCTTGATATACCCAGGGCCAATAGCCAAGAATTCTTTGGCATATTCGCCGCAGGTTTGGCCAGTTGGGGGAACAAAGGTCAGGTATTCCTCATCTTTACAGGTGATAGCCTGGTCATACAGATCGTTAGCGATAATTCCTTCGATGTAGTAATGGTATGGATTAGCCCAATATACCCAGCTACGCCAGAACTTAGGCATGGCAGCATAAGGAATGGTGACACCACACATCAGGAATAATAACGAAGTTGGGAAGGGGTTAATCATCGCGGCAATGACATCTGAAGGTGTCCACGAAGCCACCAGGAAACCGAAAGTCACAGAGAATAGATAATACGCTATGAGGATAAGATAGAAGAAGCCCGTACGGGAGCTCTCGTCGGTCATGTTCACCATCCAGTAGAATACCAGGAAGAACAAGGTAGCAGCAAAGATTACGAACGGAACTTCGGTAACGAACATTCCCGTGGCAAAGGATTTCCAATCGTACATACCACTCGCTTCCTCACGGCTAAACCACGTGCGCCAAAGAGCCAATTGCGGCTCCACCTGATTAATGATCAAGATACCCATGATCGAGGTCTGGAATACCGCCATCACTCGGTTTTGCAAATCCTGGGAACTGTGACCCAAACGCAAGAAACACAGGCCCAACATAATGCCCACCATCACTTGCAGTAGGAAGCGGTTCATGTTGTACTCAGCATCACGCCAATAGGACACGAAGGTACGCTTGAGCACCACGCGAGTCTGGGCAAAGTAGCCCAGGGCGAACTCCTTGTGTTCGTCAGGATCGTCCGACGTACGGTCCTTGGCTTTCTCCGCTTCCACGAATTCCGCCAAGATTTGTCGTTCCCGTTTGGCAAGGTCAGAATTGTTGTAGGTTTCGGGCCAGTCGATATCACCTTTCAACCCGATCACGTCCAGGATATACTCGGCAGGGTTGGCATCGGGCGGGCAGGCAGGAGCACCATGAGATTCAAAGTAATCGATGATGGCGTTGGCATGGGACCCTAATTCGCCAAAGTATACTGTGCGACCTCCTGGAGCGAGGAGTAACAACCGGTCGAATTGTTCGAAAAGCAAAGAACTCGGCTGGTGAATGGTACACAGGATAGATTGACCTGCTAAGGCCAATTTGCGCAAGAAACGCACGATACTAAATGAAGCCTGGGCGTCCAATCCTGAAGTGGGTTCGTCCAAGAACAACACCTTTGGTTTCGCCACCAGTTCCACTCCAATAGTCAGTCGCTTACGTTCTTCCATGGAGAGCCCAATACCAGATTCTAAAGTACCTACCATGGCGTCGGCAATATCTTCCATTTCGAGCAGATGGATAACCCTTTCCACAAACTGGTCCTTTTCTTTCTTACTAACATGCTTGGGCTGACGAAGGTAAGCCGAGAAACGCAACGCTTCGCGTACTGTAGAGTAAGGCTCATGTACATCCATTTGTTCACAATAGCCCGTTTTACGACGGAGTAGCTTCGTGAGAGGAGCACCGTTCATCAGAATTTCCCCTTCCACGCGACCGACGTTCTTGCGCTGCGCCAACACATCCAACAAGGTGGTCTTACCAGCCCCGCTGGCTCCCATCAACGCGGTCATGGTACCGGGTTTCACGTAACCAAAGATTTCGTGGAGAAGCTGAATTTCGGCACCCTTCTTCTTACCCGGTACCATATAGTCGACGTTGTTCCAGATCAAAGAGGTACCATGGACGGCGGCCTTTGATGGCAATTCCTCCTCACCCTGTTCCTTGACGGCCACATTTTCGTAGCCACCATCAGGCTGAGCCGCTTCAAAGTTAATTGGCTTAGTCCTGGTTGCTTTGAACACGTTAGTGCTGTAACCACCCTTGCCAAATTCCAACTTTTCGGTCACCACGGCGGTGATCAACATAAATAGTATCCAGAAACAAACGACGGCAATGAAATCTATCCACATGTCCGACGCTTCAAAACCGTAGCCAACGGAAAGGTAGTCCTCACCGCGGACAAATCGGTTAGCAGGCTTGGACCCCAGGAGCGTACAAACTTGGTGATTAATATCGTTGTACTTTTCATCACCGTAGGGGATTAAACTGGGTGCCATACACTCCATGTTCATGCCACGGAACTCGTTAGATAGCAACGCCTTGAGTCCGTAGGCAATGGGATTAATGTAATAGATCCAAATAACCCAACCACCCATGGCTTTGGGGGGAATCAGATACCCGGTAAGATTGATGTAAAACATGAGGAAGACACCGGACAGAACGTGTGCCACGTTAACATCCTTACTAATGGCACCAATCATTCGGAACATTGCCGTCAAACACAAACAGGTCACGTACAGCACCAGTAAAAAGAAGAAGAATTTTCCTGCTTCCGCCTGTAGTCCCACCATCCAGTACAAAATAACACTAAAAATGATAACTTGTACCAAGTATAAGGGGAGATCGGCGATGGTTTGGGCAATATACTGGGTACTGGGGTGATAAAAGGCAAAGGCCTTTTGCTTGTAAACAATTGGACGAAACCCGAACGACTTCGGGATTTCGGCATTGGCCATCAAGGTATTGAACAGCAGGGCAAAGAAAAGGGCACCACCACGGGTGAAAGCACCCGTGGTGTTTGGGGGAAGCTGGTAAAAGAGGGAACCGACAATCACCGCCATAACGGCATTGTAAGCATAACGGAAAATGAGTTGCCCCATACTGCCTAACAACAGGTCGACTTCACGCCTGAGGGTGGTACCGATCTGGAACCAATAGGTAGTTTGGTAGGGGGACTTGCGACGAAACTTGCTGGAGGCGGCACCCATGCGACTGGTCTCCACGGTCTGACGGAAGGCCTCGTCAGGACGTTCCACCTTGGTTTCCTCCTTTGCAGCCTCCATTTCTTGCTGGATATATTCAAAAGTGGTGGATTGACGGTAACTGGCTTCGAATGCTTCGGGGGTGCGAGGTACCACATCTTCCATTCCGGGTGCTATCCGAGCTTCATGCTTCATGGTGATACCCGTCAAAAAATCCGATGTGGTTTGACGACCGGGGCAAACGTAACCCAGATTTTCAAAGTAGGCCTTGGCCTGATCCGCCCGACCGAAGTAGATGCAACGGCCTTCGGCAAGAAGCAATACCTTGTCAAACAAATTGTAAATGTTCTCCGAGGCTTGATACAAAGTGACCACGGTAGTACGCTTGAACAAGTCGGTCATGATACGCAACGAACGCACGTAATCCAAAGCGGAGGAAGCATCCAGGCCACGGGTGGAACCGTCCCAAATGGTCACCGCCGCAGTGGTGGCCATCTGCTCGGCAATACTGGTACGCTTCTTCTCACCGCCAGAGACACCACGGAGCATACGGTCGCCCACAATAGTATCCGCACATTTCTGTAGCCCAAACATCTTGATCAGGAGTTCCAACACTTCTTCCCGCACTTCTTCACGGTTCTCCAACACCCGACGACTCACGGTGCGGGATTTCAGGGCAAAGTCGATGGTCTTGCGAACCGACAGAGTAGGATAATGATAATCTTCCTCCTGGTTGTAGACCACTTCACCACGGTAATGCTTCTGGACTTCCTTGGCGGACATACCACCATAGGTTACATCACCCAGAATTTGGTGGTAAGTCTTGCGATGGTTGCCTAGCACACGCAACAGGGTGGAACAACCAGCCCCGGGTTTACCCAGTACCAGCATCATTTCCCCGGCTCCACAATACCCGTTGACATCATGCAGGATGGTCTTGGTAGGAACATCCCCATGAAAGCCTTTGCCACGAACTATGTTACCCAGACCCACTGGGACACTTTTGAGCACGTTCCAGATAGGTGAAAATACGTTGCCAATATAAGCCCGACCAGAACCTGAGCCGATGACAGTCAAGTGTTCGAACAGCACTCCCATACGCTTAAACCGATCTTCGTCCAAATTTTCCGCTTTCTGGGTAAGGTATTCACGGATATCAAAGGGGAGACCTGCTTCTTCCTCGGCTTTACCCAGATCGCTTCGCTTGGACAATGTACGCTGTGCGGATTGGAACTGAGCATTAGCTTCATCATAATCGACGTGGGTAGGCTCACCAAAGTTCTGATGGAAACCGATTCCACCCAACAGATTTTTCTGGCGGTAAGATGGCATCCGGTCTACGGGGACGAGATCCTCATCGTTGTCAGTATTACCGTTGGTGGAAAAATCCCTCGATTGGAAGGCCACATGATATGGTGGATTGTTATCGATGCCAGCGTCGGTGCTCAACTTCTGTTTCTCGTCGGGTTGATTTGAGCGATGGTCAACGGTAGATTTCTCTACGTTCTCACTCTTTAATTCATCTTCCGTCCGGGTAAAAGTCGGATTACCGGCCTGTTGTGGAAGGGATATTCCCGAGGCGTAGGTCAGGTCATCGGATCCGTTGCCGCTAGCCACGCTGGCTGGGCCATCTCCGAAGGGGCTTTTGGATGGTGAAGAAGACATGGCTGTTGACACTATTGTATTTACTATGGAAAAAGTGTAACTCTCTACCAATGTTGGCAATCCATAGATAACGAATAGTGAACAGTGAAACAATCAATCCAGATAAAAGCGTGTTAGAACTACCTAAATTGCTTACTGTGGAATTTTTTTTTCAAGGATGTGGTAAGAATAAACCCCAACCCTGTGAGCATGAAAATCTTACGAACGTTTTTCATGGTCAACGAAATGCTGATATGTAGAAATGATGACTACAACCTCTCGCCATGTGGAACTGGTGACAATATCAGTTGTAAACAGTGATATGTGGGAAGTACTGTGGGTATAAATGTATAAACATTTTACCAGCAAGCAAATGGCATCACTCGGACCGAGGGATTTTCAAGCAGGACTGATATCTACCAACGCTCCTGGATTGGTCCCCCATGCTGATGCTCCAAGTGATGGTGAGTGAGCAATATGGGGATGATAGAGGAGTTAGAACACTCCTACTTACCTTTTCGATAGTAAATACACAACGGAATGCTGGGACAAATAAGGTTCCAAAAATACTCTGTAGGTTAAAGATGTCACTTTCGTTACAGAAAGTCCAAATTAAATTTGGGTGTCGTCAATACTAAATCGGGCACAAAATGACACCCGGCGCGAAAATGGAAATTATGGGTGGGATAATAAACAAAAAGGTGTACGTAATCAAACAGTGAAATATAGCTTGCCCCGTTTTCTTGCGAATAAACTGGGAAGTATTGTGGAAGATTGTGGTAACTTTCAAGGAAAAAAAAATAATAATATAACGTCGTTAAGGATTAGAAAATAGGAAAAGAGTAACGGCACGGTTGAACAGGCTGTGGACCAGATTATCCACGGTAGCCTTTGATAGGCTGTTTAGGCTTTCGTTTACTCGAAAGAAAAAGTAAATAATATCGTGATATCGTTACAGTTACAGTTATTCCCAATCCAACAACAATGTAATCTCTATCAGAGACTGAAAAGGAGTCAAATAAGGACGTCCTCTTTCGGATAGTGCTGTCAATAAGGTTAGCACAATCCTATACTAGTAAATCAAGAAGTTGGAAAAAAATGTCCAGAACTAAGAAAAATGAGGCTTTTAAAAGAAGTGAACCAACCTGGAGTGACCTTTATATATACACAAGTAGCAACGGGCGATTATCTTAACGGACAGCGATCCCATAGCTCACACCCACATCGGAACCTCCACAGTGTTCCAATAAAAATCATTGACATCACTCCTCATAGCGAAGAGTGGCCGCCACCCTCAGATATTCACTTTTTTTACTGTCTGCGATGTCATTATCAGAAATTGCTGCACAAGTATTACCACATTACAGGTGTTTTTTTTCACTTGCTTACAAGCCGTCAAACATTACAGGACACAAGATCCGTCTCTAGGGCTCCGGATACCATTTAGTCGCCGAGCACCAGCCCTCCGGTGAGCCGTAAATATAGGGGAATTTATTTGACATATGCAATTTGTTAAGCGACAATTGGTACTAAATTTTGGACTTCAAAGGGTAAACCAGTGGTACCTGGCTTCGTAAGCTCTGCTTGGTTGATTTGTCATCAATGGGTACATTTCACCAGTCATCTTCGGGATGTGGTCCAACGGGTAATCCAGGTAGTGAAATGCACACACGCCACTTATCCCTGTGCCCATCAGCCCCCTTTCTTGTGATGGTGAGAGACAGGTAACATCCATCGCCTTGCGCCATCCAACCTGCCTCTTCCCATTTTGCCACACAGGTCTGAAAAAATAGGACTGTTGGGTGCCACAGCACAATGAAAATACTGTCAGTGGTCAAGTTTTGTATTCCATAACCTACGGCGGACGGATTGGTGTAAGGATGTTTGCTTAACTGATTGTATCAGAGGGCAGTTTAACCGAGTTCCTCCTTCCTAGCCTCCGCTTAAACCAATACGAGTGGGTGATACAGGATTTGGTGGATCATTACAGTGGTGGGGGTGGTTTCCCAGTTTTTTTTCCATCCAATCCATGCTAAGAACGGCGCGGAAACGGAGGATTCGTGCCAATCGTGGATCATCAGCTGCGGAATTTACAGCGAATAGATAGGCCCTTTTCTTTCTCAATAACAATGATATTGAGACCATATTTATTCCATTGGATAAATCTTCCAGTGTTCGTTGGAATTGACAGCTGGGATTTACCTATGGACGCTTCTTTTATTTCTCTTTCAACTGTGGTCTTTGCCAAGATGAAACCATATCGATAAACACATGATGCTATTTATAATCACAATCGAGCTTTTATTATGTAATTCATCCGGATACACTATTTGTCGTGCACATGGGGTTTCGGATGCCTGCAACCCCCGAAACGGATATTCAAGTGATTTGCTATACCAGCTTCACACTATGTGTGCTTTATCGGCCAAAATCAACCTCGTGGCCCTGATTGCCTCGTCTTTCCTCTCTTGAATAGTAGCATATGACATTAAATATAACTAAATGAATGGTATGATGCTTGCTAACAACAATATCTGAATGGTTTTCATCCAGCATCGTTTTCCATTTATCAACCCTGAGAGGAGCAGAACCTCACTCCCCCCCGATTCTTCCCCTTGTTCACCCTAACGCCCACGCTGATCGATTTGAAAATTGCAACATGTGGCAGTGAACCCACCGAGTTTCAGATGGATGACCACTGATGAATATACCAACATTATGTCCTTTGCAGTTGAGCCCTGAGTACATTATTCGGCGAATGTGAATATAAGATACAGTCAGTGCGCCAAGCATAAACTGGGTCCTAGTCTCATTCATTAACACCGTCCATTTATAAGTTAGATGCGAGTTATCCAAGGGAAATCCCGTATTTCTTCGAATATTGTTAATGACAGCAGAACTTAATAGAAGGATGAATATATTATCTTCATTATAACATCAGAGATGTTCAGTAATGTTCGTATTCAGGGCTTCCATCAATAAAGAAGCGAATCTTATAACTAACCCTCACTGGCTTCCACCTTGGCTGGTATTATGGCCAGGGGCTCTTATTATATGTCAACAGTATTGGGGTTAACCATTTCATGAGGACTTTGTCTTTATGGGATTACCCATTCTTAATGGTACTTTTTTGGTATTCCAAGAGAGCGAAAATATACGTTGTTTTCCCTTTTCTTTTCTTTTCACATTTGGCTTTCTCTGCAAGTATGCAACTACAATACAATAGTTGACGATCCCAGAACTTCGGCAGTTTACCTCATCAGTAAGCGCACTGTTATTATTTAGCCTATTATCTTCATTATTCGACAATGCTGATTGTCCATTTTACATTGTAAATACTATGAGGCCGGAAGCTAGAGAGAATAATCAAGGCTTTGTGGATTTACAGATGGGTTTAGATTTCACGAATAAAAACGACAGGAAGCAATAACAATAAAAATATCCTTCAATGAGTTTTAATATAAACAATTCGCAGCCCAAGAAAGTGCATTGTTGCAGAAAATTATATATAGTTGAAGCAGGGCAAGTAAAAAAGAAAACAACCCATGCTTCTCTCTCCCTGCATGGATTCACTTTGAAAAGATGAGGGCAAAAACGTTATACTTGACTTGCACTGCTATTCATTGAATACTGCAAGGATAAAGACAGGTACTTTTTGGGATACACCCAGCCTCCACAACCATATCTTACAGTAAGGTTTGCCTTGGTCAGAGATAGGTGTAGCCCTGCGGATTTCGGGGCCGATCAGCATCGGATTACGTACTCAGCTTCTCGGTCGAGAAAACGAGACATAAAATTGTTTTGATAAGTGGAGTCATCAAACAAACACATTCGCTTTCTCTATACTTTATACAAATTATGTTTTTTTTTGGAAAAATAGAAAGTGTTAATGTAGAGACAGTCATATTCAGTGAATTTCTCGGTTCTCATTATTTACAAGTCAGGCCAGCGAACTTTGCCTGAACAAGGCACGCTGTGCATTCCCTGCACATCCTGACACAATGACAGTGGGTTCCCATATTCAGAAAATTATCCTCCTGATTTTCAGCAATCACACCTTAAATGTTATGGTCACATACGTTTCTCTGACTTAGCAAAGCGGGAGCGTATACGAAGTTTGTCTGACTGGTATACGTAATACGAGTCCACGCTAAAGGAGTTGCTGTGTACAACTCTTTTCAGAATGGTTTCCACACTATGCCACCTTTCCGCAGTTAGGATTCTATTTTTTTTGACCTACCTGCCCGGTCTTCACTGTCCCCGATAAATTCATTGTAATGGTGATGAGCAGTAACTCAGAATGAAACCGAGTGCAAGGCTTCATGCTCATAGATGCCATGGGTACACAACAGGTTAACACTGTGGCTAAACAGACATGACTCATAAAGACGGAGGAAATATATTTCCCCAAATATAACCGGCGACTAAGATATAATGTGCTATTCTTTGGGGAAAAGCTAGCCTTTTAATAAACTAGATTTAAACTAAACTTGTATATAAACTGTTAATATTCGGCTGTTGTCCGTCTCGACACAGCCTATGTCACGTGAGTGGCTATTGCTTACGTCACCCACTGGTATATAGTTCGTACACTGAGTGGCTCACTCTTGGATTCTAGTTCTTCCAAAATTAGTTTTCTATAGTACTTACATAGTGTTTATATGTCTTATGACATTAGTATTAGTTCAATCCAATGTTTATTAAAGGCTATCAGTTTACCCAATTCCCAACATAAACTATAAACTAGGGACATGCATGACCATGAAAACATAGATGAACAATAAACTGTATCACACGGAGTGAAAGAGAGAGAAGTGAGAGGAAGAAGAGAGAGAACGGAGTGAACAAAATTGGACTGAGGATGCGAGTGATAAAATAAGTCACCTGATATGGATTACTGACGGAGACGGAAAACATGGAAATTAACATAATGTGTAACAATCCCGTGGTGAAATCCTATATCCCTTTATTTAAAGTGTGGTTAAATATTTGTACAGAGAAATGTTAAAGTGAGATGTATACGAACAGGGAGTATATAGTAGACGACAAGCATCGAAATATAAACCGAAAGGAATGACGAATGTGTAAAACAAATGATAGAACCCACACCTTGCCACCTGGCAGACTTTTTTTGGTTGAGTAAAAATGCGCTTAAAAGAAACTCTTAAGAATTGTACGGTGGATAGCGAATTTTTAAAACACTTTATAGCTTTTAACGAGCGACGTACACCAAAGGACAATGTCTCGGGCATTCATGATGACATCACCCATGTGTTCCGAAAGCGAGTAGCCGTCGGATATCAAGTTCAACATCGACGCGGGACGAGGCTGTCGAGATTTGGGACTAGGTAATGTCAGGGAGAATTGCTGCCCAGGATAACGCCCCACTGCATCATAATCTGCTTGTTCACCCGTATCTACAGAGTGGATACGTGATTCGTGATGCGGTGAATTTAGAACGTCAAAAGTAGGGATGAATAATGTAAACCGAGGTAGCGACGGCAGCCACGTGGAGAAAAAGGTGCTAGACGATGAGGATGGCGTGACCACTTCCCTCATGGGAGCCTCGTAAGATGGTAAAGAATGGGAAATAGGGTATGATGAAGGTGGGTGGTGATCGGACCACGCGGTATAATTAAACCAGGATAAGTTAAGCAGCCCCGGGGTAGTAGTCGACTCTGCCACACTGAGATCGGGTTTCAAAGTGGTGGGTTCCAACCGGACAATGGTAGCACAGTGGGAGTGACGTCGGCGACGATTGCGCAACGACGACGGGACGGGGTGGCATGACTCCAAAACTGTCGTCAAGTCGTGTGGTGGAGTCGATTTCGATTCCTCTGGACAAGTTTGGGTAAAAATGGGAGGAGCTAGAATTGCTGCAGGACAAGGGTCACTTCGAACTTTGCAGTTTGCATTCTCTTGGGACGCCTGTTGGGTATAGCGGATGCTCTCTCCAGCAGAAAAATAATCGGAATCTTCATCGTCGAATTGGAACTCCTCGTCACTGCTACTTAGCAACATATCCGGGGGCAACGCAATACATTGTTCAACCGTAGATTTAAACCGCAGTCGAGGTTTAGGTAGGATGTCGAGCGTCAAAGTACTGCCGTTGTTACTCTGACACAGTGTATTGACCGAGTCATAACTCGCTGTGTCGCTAGAGCCTTGCCTCACCTGGCCCAATAGATACGTCTTGGGATAGTCGAACGGGTTCGAGGAGACCAGCTCCGCAGGAGAACCACGTTGTCGCCGAAATACATCCGATGGGGACCGCCGTTTGAGTACTGACTTGAGTCCGGTTGGAGAACTGGGCAAGGAGAGCAAAGGCGACTGGCTGAGGTTTATCGGATTGGGTTCCAACGAATACAGGGGACCGTATAACCAAGTGACATCATTATCCTTGCACCAGTTGAGCGATTCTGGTCGGACGGTCCTTAAACTGTTACGGGTCTTGGCCCACACTCGCCACGAGGCATTTTCCAACCGGATGCCGTCCATAAGGGAGTACTTTTCACGGGTAACCACTTTCCAGGACTCGGCCAGATCGTCCAGGTCCCATATGTGGGATAAATAGTCGACGCAGTGCCGTGTATTTGGATGGGAATGGCCATCGTCAGCCAGTAAGAGGTGGTCTATCGTAGGCGATGTCGGTGGTTCGGACAGCATGGTGATAAATAAAAGTAATGGTATAAAAATAGTAGAGTACAGGTAAACCTTGCAAAAACAAACGATAGAAGCCGTGAAAGGAAGAACAACAAATAAAGTCTGAGCCTGACGAATGAAGTGGGTTCGGTTCCCCGAAACAAGCAGCAGGTGTTGGCTATTTTATACAAGGTTCGTAGTCACCAGTGAACAGGCGTTGTAAAGTATCACAGAAGAGGTGGCCCAGAAGAGACGAAACCGGAAGGATCACTGAATAAACTCAGCTGGTACCTAAGCAAAAAAAGGACAAATAAAAGGATGTCACCACTGACAAGGACAAGCGAGTTGTTGGGGTTCATATACGTGCAGCGGGATAGTCCTCACCAGTTTCGGTCAACATTGGATTTCTTAGGTACGATGAACGGCGATTTCGTACAAGAACAGAAATCCCAGAGTGTATAGGTCCGACAGTGATTGATCAAAAAAGCGGTGGAAAACTTGGACAATAGTATACACCAAAGTCCTTCCAACAAAATGAATTTAGCAAAGTCACGATTACTTTATCACTTGCAGAGAAAGTTGCCTTTTTAGTGGAGTCGAAAAAAAAGCAACTGGGGTACAACTCAATGTAGACGTGAAGGGATGTGTCAAAATCAAGGGGAACAGGATGACAAGGACAGTGTATGCAGGACAATGAACAGAGCGATAAGCTGGGTTTCAAAAAATCACCAATGTAGCTGTAAAAGTCAAAGGGGGGATGGTGTGAACAATGCTGAATCTAGCCTGGTAGGAGGAAGTCACAGTAAGACTTATCCACTAGGTTTAAGACATGCAGGGTACTGTTTCCAACAGGATAGTCAGGTGTTTGACACGCTGTTCCACTCGGACCGAAAACCCGCTGGATATAACAGTAGTGATAAATTAAATAGAGAGGTGATAGAGTGAGGAAGGCAAATTAAATTAACGACAAGACACAATAAAAAGAGGGAGAAGCCAGTATTTTTTTCTTTTTCTTCAACGTTTCCAGCAGTTGGTATGGTCGCAGCTTATATGGGCCAAGAACGCAAAGCATAGAGAAGATAGTACAGACATACAGTGACGTCCCAATGACGAGAGAAGAAATGCAAATAAAACAAGGAAAAAAAAAGAAAGAAAAAGAGAAACAAGGGTATGGAGGGAGATTACTACCCTGGTCAAAAAGGTTTTATAACCAGTATATATACGCATATAAAGCATACAAATAGAGTCGAGTAACCGAGTCCAAGTGATGGAATACAAAAAAAGGGCTCTTGCCTGAGCTTAAATAACAAGTGGTCAGAGGAATACGGCTCCCACGATAATAGCGCCATTAGTGACTCTTGTTCACCATATGAATGATTTTTTTTTCGACTATGTAGAGATTTAGAGCAAAAATGTACCAGTTAAAAATTTAACCAATAGGGATTAGTGAGAGACCTACTCAAAGCTGGCGGATTTTTCTCTACATAGTCTAAAAAAAACTACCCATATGGTCTAACCATACCCACAGACCCTCCCTCCGATAAGTTAGACCGGGGATAGCTCTCCCTTATTACTTGTGTAATATTTTCCCTTTTTACCTGCCAGGGCCAATCAACTCATGCCCCACTGTTTTTTTAGAGAGAGAGAGAAATCAGACTGTCCTGAGAGTTCGCGGAGGGATAACACATACGCTTAGTGATTGGCCCCACGCACAGTTTCGGGTGTTATGGGTCTATAATATTGAGCAGCAAATGACTGCAGAGATCGGGAAATTCCGTAACGAACAAGGCTGATGAATCTACAGCTATATCCGGCACAATAGACAGGAAACCCAGTCACATCGAGCTGACTGGGGTAATTGGCACATTCTTCAGAATGAATTCACACTGTAAATAAACAATGTGAAGAACTGTGTCAAACATATTGGTGATAATCTTCCAACCCGATAACGATTTGAAGTATAGCTTAACCGATGGGGCTTTGTAGGAGACCCATGCAACTTTGATATATTTTTCGCTGTCGGATTGAAAAAAAAGTACCCATACGAATAACAAAATAAGGAAATGTGGTCATTTTCCGAAAGGTATTTTTTATTGTAGTTGCTGCACAAGCACCGGTATCTGTTAAGGGGTTGACAATTTACGGATTCAAAGGCCATCCGATAACATACAGTCAATGTATCTAGAATTTCGACGACATTGATCCAAAATACTTCGCTTTTGTTTGGATACGGAATGAGTTTAGTTCCGTATCTATTACCCATAGAGAAGGGGATTCTATGAATGAGATCGACCTTTGGCCAACGGGCTTAGTTTGGGGACTAGTGATTCTAATCTAATCTTCCTTCGGAAGTGCTATCTTTTATCAGCTACATCCATCGCAACTGTGGATTGGACAATCGTATAAATCGTAAGCCGATGGGATCCTTCCGGATCAGAATGTACTGCCCTTCGATGACAGTGCAAGGTAAGCCTAATTTGGTTTTCCGTTTCATCATTTTTTTTGGGGGGGGGGAAATGACAAGCAACGGTCTGTTTCCTTATTCACACCATTTATTTAACTGAGGATCCTATCTATAAACGCCGTTCCCGCATTGGGACAAACTAAAGTGCAAGCAACCCTTGTGAGAACGGTATACCAGTAGTACACTGCTTGTGTAGACTAAATAACTAGGGATTGGTACAGCCAAGCATAGCCCTTCCTTCACCGCTTTTATGGTCAATATGGGTGATTTTTTTTTCAACGGTATAGAGATTTGGAGGAAAAAGGTACCAGTTGTAATTTAACCAATAGGATTTAGTGAGAGACCTACTCAATGCTGGTGGATTTTTCTCTATATAGTCGAAAAAAAACCCCATATGGTGGGTTGATCCCTACGTTGTGTGAGAATGTGTGATTCATTACTAACCGTATTTGTCTAAACTCATTCCAACTGAACTCAGTGACGTTGACTAGCTTCCACATTCGGATAACGGTACAGTTGCTATCCCACATCTCCAAGTATGTGTAGTCTCGCTCGGCATTGAAGGCTCTGTGTTCTCAGACGGTCACCATAATACAACATCAAACCACCCTATTATGGTAGCCAAAAATGCTGGTGATAAATTATGGTAAATTACTGCTACTCCGTAAATTTAATAAGCCAAGTTAGAGAACAAGGGAAAGATCTGTGTAATTCATTCCCATTCGCCACAAGCCACATCAACGGCCACCACCTAATTATTCGAATTTGATACCTTGGGCCAAGGGTAATTGGCCACTGTAATTGATGGTACAGGTCTGACGACGCATGTACTGCTTCCAGGCGTCACTTCCTGATTCGCGACCCCCACCGGTTTCCTTTTCGCCACCAAAGGCACCTCCAATCTCTGCTCCGTTGGTAGGAATGTTGACATTTACAATGCCACAGTCTGAGCCAGTGGGTCCAGTCCACCGGAAAATCTTGGCCGGGTCACTGGTGAAGAGACTGCTACTTAGCCCCTGTCCCACTTGGTTGTTCCACGTAATGGCTTCGTCTAATGTTTGGTAAGGAATGGTGTGAAGGATCGGTACAAATATCTCGTTTTGCACTATGGGGGTATCGTGTGTCACGTCGGTGATGGTGGGCATCACAAAGTTACCCAGACCGTCCAGCACTTGTCCACCGTAGAGAATACGACCACCTTGTGCTTTCACCGCTTCCACTCCGGCTGAGAACTGTTGTACGGCAGTTTTGGTGTGTAATGGTCCGCACAAGTTACCGGGAATCAAGGGGTTACCGATGGGTACCTGTTTGTAGGCCGCCACTAACCGCTCCAAAAATTGCTCACGAATGCCATTGTGTAGAAACAAACGGCGGGTGGTGGTACAGCGTTGACCCGCGGTTCCTACCGCTGCGAACAGTGTCGAACGCACCGCCAAGTCTAGGTCGGCGTCTTCTTCGACAATAATAGCATTATTACCTCCGAGTTCCAACAGTGACCGACCGAACCGTTCCTGAACAGTAAGGCCCACTTGTCGACCTACCTTGGTACTCCCTGTAAACGACAAGAGATCCAAACGTCGGTCCGCCGCCATGGCCTGTCCGATATCCGCACCACCCGACACCAGTGTACACAGGGCACCCGGCAGGTTGTTTTCCTCCAAAACCTGTGCCAGAATTTTGGTTATCGCCACCGAACACAAACTGGTACTGGGCGCACCCTTCCACACCACGGGGTTCCCACATACCAAACTAAGGGCGCTGTTCCAACCGTACACAGCCACCGGGAAGTTAAACGCCGAAATAACTCCCACAGTGCCCAAAGGATTCCATATCTCCATCATAAAATGACCCAGTCGTTCCGAAGGTACCACTTTCCCGTTCAACATACGACTGAGTCCAACTGCGTAATCCGCGATATCGATATATTCCTGTACTTCGCCCACGCCTTCCGGAACAATTTTACCCATTTCCAACGATACCAAAGCGCCCAAAGGTTGCAATTTACGGTGCAAAGCTTCCCGTATTTGTCGCACCAGTTCCCCACGGCGAGGAGCGGGCATATTCCTTAGGACATGTTTAGCCTTTTGCACACTTTCCACCGCTTGGTTATAATCCTGAGTAGTGGCCGTACGTACCGTGGCAATCACTTCGTTGGTGGAAGGGTCCACGGATTCCACTACAGGTCCCGACCCAAACCAATGGCCGTCGTACACGCCCAGGTTATTGTCTCGAACCAGATCCAATTGAGCCAGAATCTGGTTGGCATCCACCGCTACTTTGCCAGACGCCGCACGTACTCCTAGGGGACGACTGGCGCGGGCGTGAAAACTACTGGTCCAAGGTCGGAATAAGGCCTGGCGAAGCATGAAGGGCCAACGGTAACTCAGGCGGAAACGTAAAGTAAAACAAGGATAAAAAAACACAGAGGGTTGCGTTGGTCAACCGTACTAGGAAGAATATACAAGGTGACTTTGGTATAAAATACAGAAATGGGGGTAACACAAGATGACAGTAGGGAACCTCAGTAGAAAAAAAACCAAGGGAAAAGCGAAGTTGCACGAATATCGTTACAACCTGGTAGTTCCGATGATAATGGTAAAAAAGAAAATTCAGTTAAAACCACCGCAGATAGAGCAATGAACAATTATAAACATACACTTCAGGCCGACACAGTTGACAAGGTGCAGAACAGTCTATATCAATGTCTGGAGTTCTGATATTTATAGAGAAGTAAAGCAGGCCCTGAGCAGTCACTCCTCTAAAGTGTGACTCTGTTCGACTCCGGTCATTTTGCCAATGGTGACCCTTGGAGATGCTGGGAAAAAATTGGGGGGGATGGCAACACAGCTCTTTGTCCTGCTGACCAGGGAATGCACTCTATCGCACTGTATGGGATCTTCCACAAATCTTTACATATCCTGATAATCACGAACCAGTTCAAACGAAATGCTGGTGGGATCCAGTTGGTTAACTAAAGGATCAGGTGGCATTTCGTGACTGTGTATGTGTATCTATAGTCCCTACGCCATTATAACCAGATATCCACTGCCACCAACGAGCTGGGATGTTTTTAAAAAACATTTATAAATGATGCCGTTAAATCTGGGTACTGATACAAAGTGGTTATACTAAAAAAACCCATGTGTTGCAAAAAGTAAAAAAAAAACAAGAGGTACAGTTATATGCTGAATGCGAAGAGTGCACCAAACTACAGGTCATCCAAAGTAGTAGTGGCAAATGGATTGGTAATGACAAGTACGGATACCCTGACCCAACAAATCAATACTTAACACCGCTAATCGGATATTTCTATCGAAATAGCCATGTAGTTAATCCTCGATTGGGTCCTCCGCCAGCATGAGTTGGTCCTCGGAAGCGGTGGCGAAACTCTGTGCCGGTTGGTTTAGAAAATTGGAACTCTGTGTGACCGTCAAAGTCTCTTCAGCATCCTCCCAATCGTTGGTATCGCGCAATCTGGTACTAAACACGGCAGCGGCATCAAACAAACACAGTCGATTGAGATCCGCACCCAGACGCCGCAACCGGTGACACTGGTGATTATTCTCATCCGTCGCCCGATCGGTATGATAGCGTAGGATAGTTTGCAAAAACGGAAATACTTCCGACAGGGCCACTAAGGAAGGAAGAGCGGGATTCACCCAGGGTGAAACCGCCGTCATTCTAAGCGATCTAGCGAGTCCCCAAAATTCTCGCCGGGCTCTCGCCACAGCCCACTGACGGGGTTTCCTCATCTGGTAAAAGGAACGCCGGTGATTGCCATCCCGAGTGTGCACCAGAGCGTTGGTCAAACCCCGCACGCTCACCAAGGCTCGATAGGTGGACGATACCGACTGATGCTGCCACCCGGTTGGTCCCCCAATGAGATCGGCGTCGCTCAAATGGATACTGGCGTTGACCACGTTGTCGAGATCGTCCGTAAACGTTGGATAATTTTCGTGTAAAAAATGGACAAATGTATCGTACTCGATGGGTAATGCGGCCAGAACCGTTTCCGCCGAGGTTTCTGGTATCCGTTCCGAAATATCGTGAGTTGAGTGGGTCACGGCCCGCTTTTTATTGTAGAGAATTTTGCCCATCGCGTGGAATAAGTCTAGTCCGGTTTCCCGAGGGTCTGCTATACCTTGTTCAAAAGCCAGGTCAGGTGGTAGGTTGGGTCGTCCCGTGAGCAACCCTGCAGTGGTTGCATTGGACAAAGCCGCAGGAAGACTCAGTTGTAGACTATTCAAGGCACTCCGAATATCACCATGGCCCAATGTTACCACCTGTTTTACCACTAACTGCTGGTGTAACTGCGAAGCCGGGTCGGCTAGAGTGGCTGGTGGGCATTCTTGCTGAAGCACCCGCATCAGAGCTTTGGTAAGAAACGTAGGAGCGATGGGATTAAAAATGATATGGGTTGTGTAGAGTGATTCTAATATGTCACATGGCAGAATCCGACGAAAGCTGGCGTTCTGATTTTGGTCATACCGGTAACCGACACCTTCGGCCACTGCGCTGTCGTTCAAGAGATCAAACCGCGTGGTCGTGTCACTAAAAATCAACACAATTGGGTATCCGCGGTAAAAGGGGCCATTCAATCGGGAACGGATGCAATCCACAAAACAATCTAACATGGCGCGGTGGTCGAGATTGGGCATATCTTCGATGAGTACCACCTGAGGTGGACTTTGACCAAGGGTGGAGGAAGCCGAAGAGTCCGGAATATCCGCACGACCCATTACTAATGAAGGAAAACGATCCGCCTGCTGAAAAAACTGGGTAAACTGCTGCAGTAGAGTAGATCGTGAAGGCGGGGCCAAGTCACGCTGGGTAGATACCGTGTATGTCGGATTAATCCATTCAATGACATTGGCCCCTAATTCGTTAGCTATCACCCGCAGGGTGGCAGTTTTACCCACTCCTGGGGGCCCAGTTAAAACCAAGAGACGATGGCTCCATCGTGTGCCGTGAGCGGTACGGAGCTGTAAAGCGGCTTGTAACCAGGTCCGTACCTCTGCCACTTTGCGTTTATTGACGGCAAGATCAGCCCTGGTTTTGGGCGCATACTTGTCTACCCAGAGATCATTAATGACAGGGGAAGAGGAGCTGTTATTCGCTGGGGAGGTGATCGAATGTCCCGATAACTGCGAAAAGTGGGATGGCGTCTGAGCAGGACTAGCGTGAGTCGCACTGCTACGATGCTGGGCCGGAAAAGACCAACGTTGATTGGTTAGTTGGGTAAGAGAACGTGTGTTGTTCGGCGTTGAATTTTGTGAACTGCCCAACCGACGGACCCGCTTTTGCGTTCCTGACAATCCCTGGTGTGTTTCCGCTGGCGCATTGTTCGGGGAAACCATGCCAGACGTGGTTGGGCCTGCCCGTGTGTTCCGAGTACGTTTAGAGGTCCCTTGCCGTGGAGTTTGGGCTGCAATGCTAGACTCTCCCCGTCCACGAGGGACTATCTGTTCGGTTATCTGAGGGGAACTCTGGGAGCCCAACGTTTCGATAAAGTCATCACCACTGTCGGCACTGGATAGGGTGCCATCGTCGTTGCTGATAGTAAAGTGAGGGATGGTAGACGAAGAGTGGGTGCGATCGAGTACTGCTGCTATTAAAGGTTCTTGGCGTCGCTGGGAGGATAGTGCAGATTTATGAGCCACGGTTTTCCGGGACCGTAATTCCATGGAAATGCAGTCAAAAGTGACCAGCGAAAATAAGGGAAAAAAGGCAAGAATAATAAATGTATACGACTGATCGATAATGTTCTAAATTTAGGGATGTAAAGAGCGTCCTGTCCGGCGCACGTTAGAAAAAGCTCTACACGCTCTTACATTAAAAGACAACCGAGATCGTTTTGGTAGGTATTGTGCGCTATAGTAGAGATGTGGTATTTAATGTATTATTACATCAATTCGCTCAGCAGCAACGTTATAGTGTTGGCATTCGCCTCGTCTGGCTATACGACCCTTTATAAAAGCGAACTATTCTGCCAATTTACAAAATGCCGAGTAGAAACAATAAATTAACGAAGCAGCAGACTGAAGTGAACCGTTGGTACAACTCCTCCAGAAAAAAAATCATGGTTTCCCTGCGGCAGGTGCCTTGGTGGATTAGGATAATCACAGTGAGGAGGGAGGGTGTGAAGGGGAGAATATACTGACTGACAAACCGGAAACCCACAATAGCATCAGTTCTGGTTAAATGCGGGAAATGACATACACTATTATCAGTGACCGCATTGTCGAGGTTTCGGAAGGGTTAGAAACCACCACTGTCTCTTTTCCCATCTACGCACATTGCTCTTTGGTTATATACTCTTGTCTGGTTATTATTCATGTCAACTCGTTTTTATTCTCCAGACTTCAGCTTCCGTCTAAACCTGTCTAATTTCGCTTCGTTGTTCGTTTATTTTTTTTCTATTCCAGTGTTACCCATTGCACAATGACTACAGACGTCAACGTTAGCATCGCCAAGCTTTTGGAAAAGGTAGGCCTTCTATATATTTCAATTTTGCCCGTTTCCATGAATAGAAAAGCGTAACTGGCAGTTGGGATTGCTGTCGTTTACCAAACTAGAAAGGTAACCGTATACTACGTTTAAATCCCCCACGGACATTTCTTGGATATACCCTCTGTGCTAACGGTCCCTTTTTAATACGAATATTCTCTCACTTCTAAATCCTACTTCCAATCACGACGAATTAGGTGGCACTTCCCGATGCCGACTACCGGTATATGGCGATCAATGACCTAGTCCAGTTATTGCTGCGGCAGCCATGTTATGTTCCCGAGCCAACCATTTCCCCAACGGTACTTCGGGCACTGCAGTTGCTTCTGCAAGACGCCAGCAGCGAAGTGCAGAATATCACCATTCAACACATTGCTCTAGTGTCCCGCTTGTTGAGCCAGAAGGACCTATTGAATCTGGTGGATTTTCTGCGCTCGGGTTCCAGTCTGCGTGGGCTGGAATCACTCTCTACTGACCGCCGGGACACATTTCGGGAAGTGGCCAGTCTCACCTTGAAAACGTTACTGACAGACATTCCCTCGACCCACGACGCTTCGGGTAAATTGGCCTGTCACCTGGTGCCCGTTTTGGCACAGCAATTGCAGGAAACCATGCCGCAGGTGCAGGACACGGTCACTAGCACCGGTGCGACCCAATTAGTATCGGTGAGTGTGTTGACCGAGACAGTGGAACTTATCGCGCTTCTTCTCAACAAATTCCAACATTATTTGATCACACCCTTTGGTCACGATGACGCGGCTCATGCTATGCGATTACAACTTGTGACGTCCTTGTGGGGTCTATTAACCTCGCACCAACGCACCAGCACCCGTCGTTTTACCATTAGTGCTTTTTCATTTCTGCTTCGACTTTTACCTACCAGCGAATGCGAAGAAACACTACAAATGTTTACCTCGCATCTAAGTCAACTGGTGTCCGTTGAATCATCCAATAACTCCTGGGACGCCAAATGTACTTTCCTCCAAACGCTAACCACCGTTACGGGGCGTTGTCCACGCCTGGTGGTAAATTGGGTGCCCCAATGGGCATCGTTAGTAATCGAACTGTTGAATGTCTATACTCCCCCACCGTCGGTCGATGACCAAACTGAAGATAACTGGGAACTGGACGATTTCAATGCACATCACGATGAAATACGCGAACACTGTCTGACTACACTGCGTACTTTTTGTGAAAACGCTCCCCAGGCCTTTGCCACACACTGTTCGGCCAGCGTGACGCTGGCGCTGCGGTATCTGACTTATGATCCAAATTACCAAGATACAGTGCTAGATGCACTGGATTTGGTATCCCCTGACATTGATCCTCACAAGGCTCCCACCTATTTGGAGGATACCGTCTCGTGGAACGGTGCTGCCTCCAGGCTCGATGACAACGATTATAATGACGAGTTTTCAGAGGACGGTATGAGTAACCTAGACGATGACGGCTATGACGACGATGCATCGTGGCAGGTACGTCGATCATCCGCCCACTTGGTGGATGCGGTGCTTAAAACCCACCCGCTGAGCATAACCCCAGATTATCCTCGTATTGCCCAGGGTTTACTGCGACGATTTTACGATCGAGAGCTGGCTGTCCGCACCGTGGTTTACCAAGCGCTGCTGACCATGACGAGAATTTTTGACCAAGAATGTAAATCCTGGGACCAGATATCTATGAAACGTTATTTGGAAACAACTTTTGTTAATTCGTCCCGTTTGCTGCTCTACGGGATCATGGTACATCCGAAACGGTTCTACGGAGATAACTCCGATGACTTGTCGGGTATTATCCACCTCTCCTTTACGCTATTAGGGCGGCTGATGGAAACCTCGGCAGTGGACGTGAGTTTAGCCGCCCACTGTCTCCCGTATGCATTGCAAACGGTATATCGGCTGGTGGAACACTGGCGTACGGAACCTTCCAACCTATTCTCTCAATGGAGCGCCGAGTTGTCTCTTCCGGAAACCAAGTTGATGGGTGTATCCTTGGACTATCTGCGTCAGACCTTGTGTGTAATCACGGCTGCTAATGAGCATGATACCGAAAATGAGGAGGCACTAACGGTGTTACGGGCGTACCATCGGGAGTTCACTTTGCTGCTTACACGTTGTCTCTATCAAAGTCAATTTACCATCTTGTCATCTGCCTTAAAATTGGAATTGGCATTCATTACCATACTTCAGACCCTGACCATCACCCCGGGTGCTGTTGATAAGGGAGACCTAGTGGATGTTACGGACGGACACCCCGCTTTACTACTTGACACGGTTTACTATCAT
Organism: Dispira simplex; assembly: GCA_027478255.1. NCBI lineage: Eukaryota > Fungi > Kickxellomycota > Dimargaritomycetes > Dimargaritales > Dimargaritaceae > Dispira > Dispira simplex. The sequence goes on along the minus strand of JAOPJG010000136.1, from coordinate 16,860 downwards.
GTCCTCTGTATTCAACCGGACGGGATAACAGTGGCAGCCAATTCAATCCCGGGTTCCCCAGGGTCCCCAACTGTCAACAGCAAAGTTGCTGTGACCTTGATTGATGGGCTTGCTGCCGGACTCCCTTTTGTCGTAGACCACCTGTTGCACCGTACTGTGACTTTACTACACGATCTGTTGCAGTTGGTGTCACTTCAGACTGAAACTGTAACAGACCAAGTGCGTATTTCCCTACTACATATGTGGACGAAGGCGTTGGTAACGTTGCCACTGCATCCCACCTCAACCGATGATGGAGTACCACAGGAGGGGATCCCTTTGCTGGGGCAGTTTGTACAACAGCTTCTAGATTACCTTTTGGACCATGTGCTCAGCTCTCATGACCGGGCCGTCCAGGCCACTGGATTGAACTGCCTGGAAACCTTAGTGCAACGCCATCATCAAGTACTGACCATTCCCCAGACCAACACACGCTGTGTCAGTCGGTTGGTAGAATTCTTTGGTCACGCGGATCCTTTGGTAACCACCAGAGCATTGGCTTCGTTGGCGGCCGCTCTCGAATATATCGCGGAAAACCCTGAGATCAGTACCCAGGCCCGTCAACAGTGGGACGTAGTGATTCAACAATTGTCATCACATACCATTCGAGGGCTAGCGCTGGTGCCGGATGACAGCAGAGAAGGTGACCGAGGTATGGCTGCCTTTTGCCGACTCTACACAGTGGTGGTGCGGCGTTACCCCGCTGCCTACGACATGTTGGCCCAAGCTTTGCTGGATCTGTCACCCAGTACACACAATGCGCCTCAGGCGGTACGAGCTCTAGCGTCGATCATCGTGACTGGACTGGCGATTCCGAATCTAACTCCCAAGGCGCAGGCCACCTTGTCACTCCTTACGACCATGGTGCAACCCGGTTCGGGTTCTACTTTAGAATCCCAACTGTTTGCCCTGGCCACCCTCGGGTTTGTGGGGCAGCATTGGGATTTAGCCAGGTCTAGTATGTGTCGTTTGTGGGATGCCATTCAGGAAGCCTTGCAGCATGGGTCTTCCCTCACCCTCCAAACCACCGCTGGTCGAACCTTGGGTAAACTAACGTATGGAAGTGCGGATCCATCGTTTCTAGATACTATTCTAACCGGAATTACCAGTGATACGCTCGCCCCATACCGTCTCCACTATTTGGAAGCATTGCAGGAACTGCTTCGTCTGATCCCTCACGACCAGAGCCACAAGATGGAACCGGTATGGAACCGACTAACCCAGCTGGTAACTCAGGGTGAGCAGGATGAAGTCACATTGACCTCCATCAGTAGTTGTTTGGGATATCTTACCTTGCTAGCCCCTGATCGATGCTTGACTAATCTATGCAAGAGTTGTTCGGCCACTTCACCAGATCTCCGACTAGTCTCTGTGAAAAGTCTACGTCATCTAGGCCAGCTAAGCTCCAATACCTTGGCGCCCATGATAGCAGACCTTATCCGTTACCTCCCGGAGATGTTGCAACTCATTGACGATCCTATTCTCAAGGTCCGCCATACAGCCCTGCTCACATTGGACACATTTTTACGCAACCATGCGTATCTCTTCCCTTCTGATCGACTAGCCAATATACTACCGTTGCTGTACGAAGCCGCTCGTATTCGCGAGGACCTGGTCCGCACCGTACAGTTAGGTCCATTCCAGCACCGTATCGACGGGGGACTAGACGCGCGCAAGTGTGCCTACGACAACCTGTACAATCTAGTGGGTGACGCTTCGTGGGCGCCGTGCCTAACTGGTGAGTTCTTTGCCTGTTTAGAACGAGGGCTAGCGGACGTCCCCGAAATTCAGAGCCAGGTTTTATTGCTGCTCATCCATATGGCCAGAAGCCCATTGTTTGCCACCGAACTGGTAACCCACCTGGACGCCCTAGCCTTTCCCTTGGAAACATTGATTAATCAACAAAGTCGCCCCAATGCCACTAATCAGGAAACAGAGCGAGTGCAGGACTTAGTACGACTGACGGTACGCACCATCGCGGCTCTGGCTTCCTTGTGCGAGTCCCAAAATATGATCACTTCTGTGCCACGTTTCCAGAATTTGGTAGCTCAAGTTCAGCAAAGTACACAGGGAAAAAAATTTTACGCCTTTCACAAAGAGTTGAATTCCCAACCTCACCTCTGCCCCGTGCTTTCCACCAAGGTATAACGTACTCAAGTTTGCATTTTGGCTTACAATCGCCCCTAGTTGGTGAGGATTTCTTGTGATATTTGGTTTATATGTGGACTGTTTAACACTTGACTACGAATTGTAACCGAAGCCCGGAGCAATTACAAGCATCCAAACCTTATTTGTCCACGTTTTCAATTGCTTTTTTCTTTATTTTTTTCCTTACATCATTAAGTCATATTCAAAGTTTTTTTATTGTGCACTAGGAAAAAAATATGTATAAAAAAGGGTAAACCTTCTCAACTGATCCTTCCGGATTAAACGCGAAGAAAATGATAGAAAATTGGTGAGGCCAACAATACGTAATAATCATACACACCTCCCAATTCAGAATAATCGTCCCTTCCCTATTACTTTACAAAGTGTCCTCTACATTGACTTCTAATTCTTCAAACCAATACTCTTTGACATAGCGACAGTTCCAATCGCGGTTGTCAATCTCTTTCTGTTCCTTATCCGCTATGGACACTGTCCTGTCCTTGGTGATCAGGCGCGTGGCCAAGTAAAGCCAGTTAATAGTCTGGAAAGGCGTGTAGTATTCCTGCCGCTTGATTGTATCCCGTTTGGCGTTACGGTGGATTGTATCATAGAGAGCTGAATCAGTCATGAGTTGGTATAGACGATCGGCCACCTGGTCGATCTGACCGGTGGGCACAAGGAACCCAGTTTTGCCATGCTTGATTTGCAGTGGAATACCGCCCGATGCATAAGCCACAACGGGTTTACCCTTGGCCAGGGCTTCGGTTACTTTGACCTCGAACCCTTCACGAAGGGAGAGTTGTAAAGCGCAGTACGCCCCTGACAAGAGAGAATTCAACAGCTGGTCACACGGTGGGATACGGGCTACGCAGATATCGTTTCCAATTTCGGCAAATTCAGGCGCGGCAAGTCGTCGGATAGTATCCTGGTAAACGGCCACACCGTCGGGGTCGTCCACACTACCATGCCCACAAATGACCAACTGAGGGACAGGCACATTGGGGTTGTCATCCTTGCCCAATCGTTCGCGTAACAGCCGATAGGCCTCCAGGCAGTCCGGTATGCCCTTGGAAGGGTCAAACCGCGCAATTTGGATGATGTAAGGACGAGTTTGGCACAGGGGAGGTGACATTTGGTCATTGCAGATCCGATTAAAGATAATGTGGTAGTAGTTCATGTTAATCAGGTTGAGATGCTTGTTGAGTCCATCCAGGGGGTCAGTGGAGGCGGGCATTAGCACCACTTTTTTGTGTTCCACCCAGGGAGGTATAAAGCCTTCCACCGGGTGACTGACAAACAAGTCGGCATGCTTGATAAATTCCCAGAGGAACGACCACGTAATGTGTTGGGGAGAACCCTCCTGGGCCACTAAATCGGATCGGATCTCGATATGGGAACGGTACACCACTTTGCATTCAGGATTGGCCTGTTTAATACGGGGAATAATTCCCGCCAGCTGCGGGTCGTCCATCACAATAATGTCCGAATTGCGAATGGGTCCTTTTTCGGTCATCCAGTATCGTTCAAAGTTCATGTCACACCATTCAATGTAACGGGCCTTGTCCTCTTCCGTGAGATAAACATCAGATTTGGAAACACCTTGCAGTACGTTGTGGAATTTACCCTTGGTAGTCTGGAATACCATGGGGTTAGGTTTGGCCACATACCAATGGCTATCAACGTCCAGTAAATTCAACAACCGGATGGTAGCGTGTCTCATTAGGGCCACCCCACCACCCTGCGGAGTAGAATTGAAAAAGGAAATCATCAAACGACGGTCACGACATTCCCCGGCGAGCCGGGTCAAGGCCCGCCAGTACTGGGGATGGGTAATACATTCGTAGTGTGGTAGGTCACAGATACGAATGTGGCCACCAACATCCACTTCCACTTCGTGGTGTAGCGACACGTTAATCCGGGGAACGTTACCAGGAGTTTGGGGACTTAGCCAGTCGACCAATTTACGCACTCCGGAAGCGGCGCGTTCCTGCATCGAATCCCCCTCGGTGGTCACCTCAAAAGGAATACAGTCAATATCAAACCAAGATTTCATCAAAATGGAATGAAATATATTTTCGAGAACCTCTGCGTAATCCTCCGACATGACACTTGGGGAAACGTTGACGCTAATAGCCAAAATCTTGTATCCGTGTTCCCGCGCATACCGACGCAATACGGCCATCATGTGCTCCGCATAATGGTCAGCAATACTAACGCCATGCTCATGCAGTCGTAGGTTAATGGACCCTTCGTGGAAGTCGAGGTAAAAGCTGCCGTCGTGGGTGCACATGGCGAAATTCACCACCGAAGGGTCCTCCACATCCAGGGAAGCGTCAACACCACAGTATACACCTTGTAACGCCACCGGAATGCCTCCCATAGAGGGACGCCGTTGATATACACGGCGATCAAAAGTGCTGGGTCCGCCAAACATGATAGAACGTATAATCCACCCTTTTCGTTACGGAATCTGCTGAACGTAGTAGTCGAATAAGTGGACGAGTGGTCGGGCAGCAGGATATAATTCAGTGCAGTTACAGCCCAACAAGACACGAGCTCCTTACAAAACACGTAGGACAGTATGCATCAAAGCAGTGGGGGTTATGGGGCACGGGTAAGTGACTGGAGAATCCCTTTGAAAGTAATCCGAAAAGGTTAATTGAGTCGATTAGAAACTAGTTGGAGAGAAAAAGGAATGATAGAGGCACTAATAGTAATGGTACCATATGTATAAGAAAATAGAGTGCCAAGACTGCCCAAACGTCATAGAGGGTAGTTTCTATTGGTTGAAACAAGGGCGGACAGTGGATACTGGTCAAGTGAGGGTCTCCCCAATATGGGATATGTCTAGGCAACCTGACTTGCCAGTGCTCTTGCCAGGGTTTTTAGCATGGGTTCACGGTACTCTTTTTTTTTGGAAAACGATTGGGGGAAAAGGGAATCGCTTATGCACCCTACGCAATAGTACTAATAAATTCATGAGAAAGGGCCACTATCTTATGACAAGTTATGCCCTTTGCGTAGGTGAAAACAACGTAAGAAGTACAACGTTTGAAACCGGCAAAGAGTAGCAGAACTTGTATTATGAGAAGAAAAGGAGACAGCCAATAAACTGGTCTTAAGCGGGGCAAGAATAGTGAGGGATATAGAAGGGGAAAGTGGCTTGGCCTCACATCATGGGACTCATCCCATACCACTTCCCAAAGAACTGGGGAGCGGACGCCCTCCGACCAGTGGGGTAAAACCACCAATGCTAAAACAGACGCACGCTTCTCACTTAAACATGCATCCAATTCAAGTCCACTCCCATCTTCTCCCCCCCCCTTGGTCTCTAAAGCATAGGGGTGAAAGAACCCAGCGAGTAGGTACTACGTGAAACATAACTATGATGAGTTCGGTACCACAAGGAATAAAATTAAAAATGTATCCTTATTTATAATGCAAAGTTAGACTTGGGATTAACCCGAGAATAAGGGACGTTATACCTCCAGAAAGCCCTTCACAGAGATGGAAGAAAAATTAGGGGTGAGATTAAGTTGTGTGTGTGTTTCATCAAGTATATATCAATCCTTGACGATTAGGGCTTGAGCATCATGCTATTAAATGTGGCCAAGAATACACGAACTTGGTAGGTATAAATGTGGATAGTTTTTTTTCGACTATATAGCGAAAAATCCGCCGAAGTTGAATGGGTCTCTCACAAAACCCTATTGGTTATGTTGAGGTTGGTACATTTTTTACCCCCAATCTCTATATAGTCGAAAAAAATCACCCATGTAGTTTGGTTTATCCATACTTTTTATCCCATTTGACCAGAATGAGGATGATGGATTTTTCTTTTCCAAGGAAAGAATTGAAAGTGGTGAATACCATAGGCTAAGTTCACCCGATGATGCTGGATATATAATTGCCTTTTTTTTATCTATGGATAACAACAATCTATGAATTATGATGTCTGGATACATCTCAGCCAATGGCCAGAAACAAAAAAAACAGTAAAATAAAGCAAGAGCGGGATACAATTGGGATTCAAAGAAGGTAATAATGACTGGATGAATGAAAATGCCTAGTGATTTTAAAGGCAACATATTTGTGCCACATATAGAAATAAATGGAATAATAAAGCGCGATGTTGGCCGAATAAAATCAAAGTAATGTAGTGAAAGAGAGAACAACAGGAGGAAGAAGAATATAACGGTGAGTGACATCGTTAAAATTTCTAGGTACTTAGGGCAAATTCGCGGAGGACGTGCGGATAAATACAGCAACATGTGTGGGTTGCTTCCAACGTTACCCACGATGACGAAAACACCGACTTCACATTAACAAGGCAATTTTCCACTGAATTCACAGTTATTTAAGTGGCGCGGCTGGAGGGAAAGCACGAGTGAATGGTTGACTATACAGGGATTGAATATTTCGTGGATGCCAGCAGTATGAGTAATGTCTTCAGGTAAGACTGAGGTGGTAAATCTGATGGTGAAACGCTGCACCTCCATCGTTCCCTCTCCCAAAAATAAGCGAGGGAACCCAGTACAGTGCGGATCAATGGTCGATGGTATAACGTATCCAAGGCTTTAAGGGTGGCCAGGTGGCTTGAAAGGAGGGTTGCCCTTTTTACAGTAACTGCAAGCACAATCGCGGTCGCATTGGTTGTTGACCAAACGAAGGGAAAAATCCGAAAAAAACATGCTGAAGCTAAATCGAAAAAATTAACCCAGAGGAGAGTCTAGAGAAAACAGTGTAATCCGGTAACTGGTTGGAAAAAATGGATAAGGTACCAGACAAAAAAAAGTCCGAGGAGCACGATGGGTATTTATACCATTCAAGAGATCAGCTTTAAACACGGGGAGAGTGTGATTTTATGAACCAGTGGTTACCAAACACCAGCGAAGCTGACCTCTTCAAGGCACGTTCAAAAAAAAAGGAGACTGCCATGAACTAAAATGGGATTATCGAAAAATACATATCAACGCATCGATTTTCAGTGACGACATTAGTGTAAATGTTTTTAGACTATAAACTTCGTGGGATATAAAGACTGATGATTTACCTTGATAAGGTGGCGCTGCTCAGACTGGCTTTTTTTCGTTCTCCGCTACAGCTCGGGGCTGTGCCGTAGTAACCAGATAAAACTCCAATTGTACAGTACAGCATAATGTACAGAAAGCGGTGAGTAAAGACCCATAAAGAACCGTGGACTCATTGGGTAACAGATACCATCATTCCAACAGCCTTATAAAGAAAAGAGTACTGGTGTGAAGGGAGGATAACAGTTGTCTATTCGCTAAACACAGCCCTTCTACTGCAGCCACAGCAGCGGCGTTATTATTCGGGTGGTGTATTATATTGTTGAGTTTCGGGGGGAGAACAATTATGGCGTTTATGTGTTATGCACGTTCACGAGTGTCCCCGAAAGAAGAATATCCCAGGTAATAAAACCACACAAACTTAATCATAATAAATTTGTCGAAATGATTTTTAATACCACACGGTTCAAACCAAATTTACATATTCTAGCCGATGAAATTGCTCCCACCGCAGTTTTATTAATTCGCTACAGGTGGCCAAACTATCCTGAAAGAAACGGCTTGTGCTGCAGGAAAAAATTGCAAATTATAATAAGGATGTCAATTTTGGGCTTCAATATCAACCGTAAAATTTCTACTGTGACTTAATGGACTGAAGGATAACCATCCTTACAGCCTTAGTTATGCTACATTGGCAGTGAACAGAGACTATTATCGGCTGAGTGTGTGAATATGCAGTTCTAATTGCTCATACACTCTCCGTTTTCCGACTCGCCGCATCGGCCATTCTAAATGATTAATGTCGTCGGACAAAGCTACTAAGGAGAGCTTTTGTATTCCGTTGATCATTTTCGGCTCAGGCAGTGCGTCCATCCCATCCTCTAGGGCATGTGAACAGTGGGGCTGAGGATTGTCGGCTAAACCGCTAGATATCTTCCTGGCTTGGGTATTTTCCCCTTCTTTCTCTACATCGTCTTTCTTGGGTGCATTCAACGATAAGAATTCCGAACACTATACCTGGTGACAAGACAATATGGGTGATTTTCGTTCGACTATATAGAGACTCGGAGCGAAAAATGTACCAACTATCACATAACCAATAGGATTTTGTGAGAGACCCGTTCAACTTCGGCGTGCTATATAGTGGAAAAAAAACTACCCAATAGGAAACACTTCAGTGTTGCACCCTCCCCGTTTATCACCTTTCGCACTGTGGTGGAGGGCATAAATGTAGCCCTGACCACTGAGCGTATGTCCACCCCAATGAAATTACGCTCACCTGAAAGAAGTGGTGCGAATGTGTCTGATTCATTGTGAGTGTAACTCAACCCATTGTCTTAATTTATAAGGCTTAATGGACCAAATTTCTCACCAGAGTGGTTTCGATGCAACCAGATATCGGTGGGGACAAGAAGCAATGAGCAGGATTGTGCTGTGAGTGTTCCGAATGTAATGTATTGTGTTGGTTTAATTTTATAGCCAGTCCAGCTACGATTTTTTTTCGGGACCTATATCAATCCTAGAACACCCATGTTGGACAAGTTCGGCGGTTGGTATTCAGCTAACTTTTTTATAGGCAGCTTTGGTGATCACGATCTATTTAGAAATTTCCTTTCTCAACGACACTGGGAAATGAAATTTTCAGTGACTATAAAAAATCGGTTTACAGGTATTGAGACGAATAAACAATTGCTGTACTCCAGCAAGCCCAACTTCTGCCCGAAAAATACGGTATTGGGAGGGGAGGAAAAAGTAGCATCCCAGCCAATTTTACCGGTATGATACCCGAATGAGGAATTAGTGGGGAAATTAAAAGTGTAGCGATGGAGGAAAGCGTGCCATTGGTGACGATACTTGCCCATCCTGGACTATCCATCTATTTATCTTTATAAAGTATGGTACACAACAGCGGAATGATTATCTCCTACAAAATATGATTTCTCCAGAGTCCAGCATCCCGAAACTATTCACACACTAATATTGCTTACAAAATGCCCTTGAACCTGCACGGTATACGCGTACTCCAAGCAGAAACATGCTGTAAACACACTTATGTGCGCCCTCTTCCTCTCCAATGGGCTAGATAGATCCCTTAGAGTATACCAATAGCTCGAGACCAAATATGTGACACAACCCCACCGGACTATTAGGTTCTATGTATTACAGCCCTTTTTTAAGTCGTCCACCCCGGGCTTAGCCCGGTGGCACTATTCCCCTGTTCAGGGTGGCAATGGTAAATCAAATAGGTGGTTTTTTTCAATTATATAGCGAAAAATCCGCCAAGTTGAATGGGTCTCTCACCAAATTCTATTGGTTATACTATAGTTGGTACATTTTTTTCACTAAATCTCTCTATAGTCGAAAAAAATCACACAAATGGCTTTTAGTGCTATTTTAAATCAATGGCTTCACAGTCGTCCCCTCACTGTTCCTCCCCCTTTAATTTTTTTGGTTGGGATCGTGGTAAAGCCAGGTTGTACTGGGCTTCCGCCGTTTAATTCTCCAGTTTGTACATGCATAGATTAAGCGAAACTCTGGCCTAGATTGAGAGAAACACTATCGCGCACTCAACCTGGTTCATTCACGGCAGTGCCTTGGCTTGGTTGTTTTGTGGAATATGCTGTCTGCTCATCTAGACGATACGAACCTGGTAAACTGCAAACGGCCTGTGCGTCCACTTGACGCACGACGAGGACATATGTACCCCGTTCACATATGCAATGTATACAAGCACATTTTTTGTTGCATTGGCTTGATTTTACTGGCAATCTTTCTATATGTACAATTCTTTTTCGCCATTAAAAGGCTACGAGTTATCCTATCATTGGCCGGTTTCAAGCGTTGTACCGTGCACGTTGTTTTCACCGATTCAAAGCGCATAACTCGTAAGAGACTATTGGCAAGCTGTTGAAGTCGTGCAACAACATTGAGCAACTGCATCCACCGAATAAAATTATATCTTATAAGTAGTGCCAGGATAAACTAGGGAAAGGATACGGGAGTCAAATCAGGCCAGACGGTAATGAGTGTGAGCTCGCCTTGGGTAATGCATGGGTTCGTTTGGCATCGCCGGCGGCTATATGTAACACCCATGTAGGTGTAGCCTACGTACTGTATTTCGTAACACATTTTTCGCAATGAGAAGTCCGAAAAAGGGAAGTTTCCATCGATAAACGCCACTAAGCAGCCGCATTGGTGAATGTTTTTTTTCTAACAGCTCGGTAGTGTCAGGCCCCCAACAACTCAACATGTATAGGACAAGTGCCCAAAAGGAGTTGTATGATGACTCGGTAAATGGAGCAATATTTCCTTATACGTTTTTAGTACAGCCTAAAACTTTACTGAGAGGGTGACATTTACAAAAAAAAAGGAATTTATTGGGATGTAAACTGCGTGTCTGTTTTGGTATTAATATTCGGGCTTTGATTGGCTTAATGTGGAAACCAGTATTCCTAATTTACAATGTCTGTAAAAATTAAGAAAATGTTACCATTACCATTACCAAAAACGCCAAACGTTTACTAAATTAGATACCAAAAGTGCCTAACTAAACACTATTACATCCCACTTTCAAACCAAATTTGGGAATTACTGCAATATTTCAATGAAATAGAAAGTGTCGGCATGGTTTACTTTCTGCTGTGGTGGAGTATCCCAGACTGAAATTCATAAAGATGCCACACTGAAGCACACAATGCCACTTGCGAATCGGTTAATTCTTACATAGGTAGATTACACATGGATACTTTTTTTTCTATAGCTTACTTTGCTTTGGTCTCAAACTAGTTTTGGGTATGATGTTGGCTTTCCTCCGAAGTCACCAAGTGAGTGGAAAGGGTATACGTGACAATGTTATTATTTCGCCACCTTACAGCAACGTTTTTCCAAGTTAAGCATGACAAATCAGTCAGTTGGACAGTGGCGAATTGCGCCACTGGCTCCTCTAGCTGTTGCCTTTTTTTCATTATCTCCGGTCCTTTACAGTGAACCTGGTGGTGACATTTTTTTTGTTCGTGTGTGAAATGTCAGTCTATGTATGATCGCTATTTTCGTGCTCTAAAATTTTCAGACGATCACAGATTAATGCGTGTGATGTTAATCCTTTTTTCCCAAATAGAATGTGGTAAAGAGTTTATATTATTCGACATAATGCCCCCTATAGTCCGTAAGACGATCAGAGATCCTTGACCATTCCCATTTTTAGTTGTTTATCATGTAGCGGATTAGGTAATTGGCGGAATGACTACTTTAGAGTGTCCATGGTGAATGTGATAGCTTTTATGTTTTTCTCCTCTGCTGATATCATCATGGAAGCTGGTGTTGCAAGTGTCCCATCGAGATCTGTTTGGTAATCAGAGGCTAGGTTAGAAAGTCTTTAAAGAAATTAATCAAATAATCTCCACTTTGCTACTTTCAGGATGTACCATGAGTGTACTGTGAAAGAAGTGTTGAAAATTACGATTATCCCAATATGGGTAATTTTTTTCGATTATATAGAGAAAAATCCGCCGAAACTGAAGGGGTTTCTCACAAAATTCTATTGGTTAAATTACAATTGGTACAACTTTGCTCCGAATTGCTTTATAGATGAAAAAGAATCACCTATATTATCGAAAAAAATTATCCATCTTGCTACTTTGTTATTGGAACAGGAGTTGGAGATTACATTTTCCAATGAGGACGACTAGCTCCCTCAAGACGATGTTGATTTGATGGCCACAAGTCGGGGTATCCCGGACGATGGTGTAACCTCTTCACAAGATCTCCCCTTGTCTTATGCTCCCAACATGGAGCCAATGGATGAACACTTATCTCTATAAAAATTGTTTTCATTTTGATGTCGAAGTGCACTTTAATTTTTGTTATGATTTTGTTATGTCATTTCTGTCTTGTATAAGGAGAATGGGTCAGGGAAAATTGAATCCTTCATGAATAAAAAAACATGCTTGTTTAATTAAAAGATTTGGGTAGTTTTTTTTCGACTATATAGAGAAAAATCCACCAGCATTGAGTAGGTCTCTCTCAAAAACTTATTGGTTAAATTATGCCTGGTACATTTTCGCTCCTAATCTTTATATAGTTGAAAAAAAGTACCCATTTGTTTACCTACTCGTAGGTCTCTATTGTTTTATTTGAGTGCATCCCCACACCAGTGACCTGAATCCTATTACATTATTAGTGGACTGTGAGGCTGTATGAATAAAATAGCCCCAAGTCACTTATTTTCTTTTTGTTATTGCTGGTCTTGGCTGCGTCATTTCTTGCCATTCCTTTTCGACGACTTATATGTTCAGATTGCTGTGTACACACACATATTCAAGGATATAGTCACCATTCTTCCCCCAGTGACTGGTCCCCATGGTGATTAGTATACTTGCTACATTACTCAAAATGCGGCCGGTACAGGCAGTTCTTCTTTCGACGGCGGTCGTGTTCCGCAGTTTAAAACATAAATCTCTATCCCCGTCGGGCGCCTTGGCCGCGGCTGTAGTAGGATTAGGCACGTTTTCCAACGATTTGGCCATGTTCACCGTGGCCCTCCTGGCGTTCTTTCTTTCCAGTTCCAAGCTGACCAAGTTCAAAAGCAAACGCAAACAGGCCCTGGATGCCCATTACGTTGAAGGTGGACAGCGTGATCTGTACCAGGTGTTTTCCAATGGCCTTACAGGTACTCTCATTTCGCTGGCGTACACTTATTACTTTGACAGGGTACCAGGGGTTCCCTTTTTCAACTTGAGCAACCAATGGGCCCGGACGTTGGTGCTCATGTACGTGACCCATTACGCATGCTGCAACGGTGATACCTGGGCGAGTGAGTTGGGAGTCCTTCACAAACAATGGCCGTTATTAATTACCACCCTGTGCCGTGTGCCACCGGGTACCAACGGGGGTGTCAGTAGTACCGGCCTGCTTGCTTCGTTGGGCGGTGGTGCGGTCATCGGTTGGTTTGCCGCATTCAGCTTATGGGTTCAATTTTGGTATCGTCAGTGGGACGCCGACGGTTTGACATTAGAATACGGGTTTCCCTGGCTTGTGGTGGTTACCGGAGCTCTAGGTGGTCTACTTGGCTCCCTAGTGGACTCACTACTGGGTGCTGTACTCCAAAGTTCTTACGTTACCCCCGAGGGCAAGGTATCCAACGAGCGTAGGTCCGCCAAGGACAAACTGATTACTGGATATAACGTGCTTTCCAATAATCAGGTGAACTTTATTGCGTCCCTAGCTACAGCTTTACTAGTAGGATGGTTTTCTTAGTGCCTTGATCAATAACCACTCAGACATTTTGGCATTATGGGGGGGGTAGTATATGTACTTTTTTTATGACTTCATGGGTGAACCAAGCTGGTATACTAAGTAATTGATACTCTGTGAAGACATGGATGCATTTTTTCGAAATAAAGAATAAAAAAATTGACTGGGAAGTCTTGTAAGTACCAATGCATATTTGCTAACACCATAAATCTGGACCACCAAGGTACCCGTACCCTTCTTTTAACGACATAAATATATATGGGTGATTTTTTTCCACATATATAGCGATTTTGAGCAAAAAATGTACCAGTTACCTTTTAACCAATAGGATTTTGAGGGTGTTTCATTCAACTTTGGCGGATTTATCCCTATATAGTCGAAAAAAATTACCCATATGGGTGAGTTTTTTCGCCCTATATAGAGATTTGGAGCAAAAACGTACTAGGTAAAATTTAACCAATAGTGTTTTGTGAGAGATCCATTCAACACTGGCGGATTTTGCTCTACATAGTGGAAATCTAATCACCCATATGGCTAATACAAAACAGCTCTACCGGCCAAGGGTAGCAAGTGAAGTGATCGAGATCAAGGAATACCGTGATGATTATTTCTGTTTTTCTTGATCCAACCATTCTAACACACCCTGGAGTTCATTGGGCGTGCCTACCTGACGACGTACTGCTTCCCCTTTTTCCTTCATTAAATCTTCAAGGTTCACACTGGAGTCTCGGAACCATCCCATATTATCGGCAATAAGATGTCGGTTTTGGCAATGGTCGCACTGGACGAGAACCACACCTTCGGTATAAGCCTGTTTAGAAATCAGTTTTTGGTTTTGGTTGTTACAGACTTTACAGGTGAATCGGAGGAACAGCTTGGGCGGTGTCTTCCCAATGGTTTGTCTTGAGGATGCCAGCTGTGGACTTGGGTCAGGCGTTTCCGACGGAGGAGAGGTTTTTGGGTCGGTCTTATCTTTGGAACACGGTGAAAAAATTGCAAAGGTGCGATGTAAGGCTGGCATTGACTTTCCTATACAGGAATTACCAGGAGTCTTAAACTGGTAGCGACGATGAATCAGCGCGGTGGGTAAACCAGTGGAAGGCGTGCAGTGTACGTTGCGGTTTCCAATTCGCAGAGCTGGTAAAATACGACTAACGTGAGGTCCATGTTTGACCAATGGCCAAGACTGACAAGGGTAGTTTAGACGATAACAACTACTGTGTAGGATAGAGTAGCGATGCGCCATGGTCGATTATTTGTGGTTACTAAAATTGCAATGCCTGTTAAATCGTTGTGGTCGCTATACACCGACGAAAGAAATAATAAATCAAGCAACCCAAAGAGGAAAAATATTTTCTTCAGAAAGAAAAGCGATAGAAGCATTCAATGCTGTAGCGTGAAAAGTGACCACTTGCTTTATTGTTAGAAGGAAAGAAAAGCGAAAAATTATGGTTAGTACTACAGTGCGTGAATAGCGCTCAGCCACCGGTCAGTCGTAACGATTTCTGGTGAACAGTATGGGGTTAACTGAGCTCTTTAT
The DNA here is from genome assembly GCA_027478255.1 of Dispira simplex. Taxonomy (NCBI): domain Eukaryota; kingdom Fungi; phylum Kickxellomycota; class Dimargaritomycetes; order Dimargaritales; family Dimargaritaceae; genus Dispira; species Dispira simplex. The sequence goes on along the minus strand of JAOPJG010000136.1, from coordinate 1,851 downwards.
CAACTTTTTGGCTGGTTAGTATTGTTTGGTAGCCACCTCCTTGTCATTTGTCGTTCTCTCCGCCATTCTGTTTACCATACCCTAACGTATACCCAAGAGTCCACACCATGAGCTCATTTGTGACCGTTGGACGCAAAATCGTTGCAATTGGTCGTAATTACCGTGACCATGCTCTTGAATTGGGCAATAAAGTCCCAGCGGCCCCATTCTTTTTTCTTAAACCCACTTCGTCTTATGTGACACCTCCCAACCCTATTGAAATCCCCGGTGGATGTACCGTGCACCATGAAGTGGAGTTAGGGGTAGTGATAGGGAAAGATGGTCGCAACATTGCCTCTTCCCAGGCCTGGGATTACGTCAGCGGTTACGCCCTGGCGCTGGACTTGACTGCACGTAATATGCAGGACGACGTGAAAAAGAAAGGCTTGCCCTGGAGTGCTTCCAAAGGGTTCGATACGTTTACCCCTATTGGTGCTTTCCTCGAGAAGAGCAGTATTTCGGATCCCCACCACGTTCGCCTGTGGTGCGATGTCGATGGTACCAGTCGTCAGGATGGATGGACCAGTGACATGATGTTCCAAATACCTCAGTTAATTGAGCACGTTAGCAGCATCATGACCCTACAAACTGGGGACCTCGTTCTCACCGGTACGCCCAAAGGGGTAGGCCCCATTGGCGTTGGTCAAACCATCCGAGCTGGTCTGGGCCTTAAATCACCGGATGGAAAATACCAAGACTTATCCACGATGGAATTCCCGGTCGTTGCTAAGCCCGGTAATTTTTATTACCGTGGGTTATAGTTCCAGCGGCGAGCAAGAACCAGTCTTTGGGTGATTATAACATTCTTCCCTAAGGAACGTTTATTAATACCCTTTTTATATCTTTAAATTGCGTAAAGGAGTATAGCGCATTATTATATTTTCCGGTGGCTCCTTTTTAACGTACGATTCGACGGTATAGTGTAGTGACCCAGTGTAGTTCTCCAGTTAGACAATATGTGCCTAAAGATGCAAATATCGAAAGACTAGGTCACAAGCAACTTGATTCACAAGGCTATACCAAGGGATTAGGCAAAGTTGGTCAGAACTAGTACATAGGGCCAGCATATGCGATGTAAAGTTGAATATAAAAACAGTTGTAAGCCGAGGTTAAGAGTAGGATAGAGTAATTGATGTGTCGCGATAATATAAAGCAGTTAGCATTAAGGATAGTGTGCTAGACAAGGTTGGCGGACAAGTATTTGAAATCCGCAAGATACGGGTCTCTCTGTAGCCAGTGCATTGGGGCTTCCCTGTGTAAGTTATCGGTCTAGGTTTTTGTTTTCGAAGAGCTGGGCGGCTAAATTTTTCTAAATATGGTCATATCATCGTAATTCGGAAGAATCGCATGAACTTGAGCATTACGCGAGCTGATGTAGCTATTAAACGATAAATCGATATTGTAATTTTGGCAAGGCATATAAACAACAAACAAACAATTATCACCACGCCAATTCTAGCACCTAGATATCCCCAGCCCCAGCCTTGTGCGGTGACAGTGCCCTCTGGTTGAGGACGAACGATGTGGGCGTGTTTTACTGAAAGGTCAGTGGCGGAAGCGGCGACCACAAGGGCAACGAGTGAGATAAAAAGTAGCGATGCGAATAGCAACCATGGTGTAGGATGTATATTGGCAACGGAAATGTTGTATAAAAACGATAGATAACGGGACCTGTCGGTAAATATAGGATAAGTTTTATGTCACCACTAAAGTACTCAAATTTAACTTTTCTTGATTCGGGAATTGAGAAACCACCACACTATTTATAACGAAAAGTTTCAATCCTTTTTCTTTTGGGAAAACCTCGTGAAA
>JAOPJG010000135.1:0-40039 GCA_027478255.1 Dispira simplex | reverse complement strand
TTGTTTTCTCAAAATAAATCTGTCTCATCTTGTCCTATTTCAATTGTACCTGGTCGTCCTTCCTTGAATCCTGACAATCAGGTTCTTTTCAAAAGGTGATAATACACTCCTTGTATTATCACTTGATTATTTGTATTGATTTTTATGATTATCCTTTGGTTACATAGGTGAATAATTCTTTATAAGAGTTATTCAATATTATTCAATAGCATTGTGTAAGTTTTGTAATTAGTTCTGTGTTTTTTCAATATAATTAGGTGGTGGTTTCTAGCTTTGAAACCACAGGATTTTTTGGAATAAATGATTTTCAACTTGTTTGATTGATTTGGTTGGCTGTGCAAGGCCCAGCCCATGACACATGTGTGGTGCTGCCCACTCAGTATGGGACTTTTTCTTGCTTTCTTTTTATTTCTTTTATCAAGTTTGACCCATTGAGAATTTGGACTTCTATTTCCAAATCCCCCTGGGTATCTTTGTGTGTATTTTCAGAAGATGCCATTGATGAAGGATAACAAACTACTTGGAAGTAGCTGTGGTCTTGTTGTTTATTCCAAGGTGCCATCTTCATTGTTCTTATATTATTTTGTTTTCCAACAAATGATAATCATGCTATTATTAGCACTTGGATGCCTTATGGATATATCTCAGTTAGTCAGTATTATTATTGGATAACCCATTTGGTTGGTTGTCCTAATAGTTGTGTTTTTATTGTTGTTTTATATGTATGAAAGAAATTATGATTTGAATATAAATAGTCAGTGGTTTCAGACCTTGAAACCATCAGGATTTTATGCAATAAATGTCTTGTTTCTTAGTTATTTGGTCTGTGAGACACTGTGACAATCCCAGCATACAACATGATCATGCTGAGTTACTACCAAATTTGACAAACATCATGTGGGTCCTGGTCTCAGCAAATGGCAGGGTGAGGGTTTGTGACAGTATATAGCAGGAAAGGCATATTTCATGTTCCTCTCAGGAATCCATTACATGCCCAACTAGCAGAATCCCCAGATGAATTTTTACTTATTATAAGAATATGGATAAGCAGTTAGAGGTACTAAACACCTTCCAATAGGTGAGATATGGAGCAGGAAACCTCAATTGATTTCCAAGCCTCTTTTTTAAAATTCTTGGTGGCCTGTGGTGAGCGAAATTTTGTGTATTTCTAAGGTGGTACCAATTTCCTGGCGGTTTTTTTCTGTGGGAAAACTTTAACGTTTGGGGGTTCAGTGTATCAGTAGAGCCCAGTGACACTCTTCAATCCCCCCATCTTTGAAATTCAGTCTTTGGGATCTGTCTTTTCCATAATCTAACTGCTATTCCACTTTGAGCGAATCACATCCTCTTCTCCTCTTTTATATCGCATTGACATTATTATTTTATACGTCGTTATTTTGCTTTTTCGTTTACAATCGGAAATCAGAATGGGAAGTCATTTTGGTGAGCTGGGTGGTGCCAAACAGCGGGGTATCGTTAGCTACCGTCTTTCGCCCTACGAACAGCGAGTCTTTGCCGGTTTTTTCAAAAAGGGGTTCTTTAACATTATCCGTCGCTTCTCTGCGCAGGTGTTGTACGTCGGTCCCCCGGCCGCTTTGGCTTATCTGACGTATTCGTGGGCCAAGAAACGTAATGCCTATGTCAATTCCAAAGCTGGCCACCAAGAAGAGTCTCACTAAAAGGCCCAAGATTCCTCCTTACGTTTTGTGCTAGGCTACCATCCAGAAGGCGGCTGTGACCAGCGTTGTGTGGAATCGTTCCCACTTTTTTTTTCCTTTGTACTTAGGCTTAAACTCACTTTCGTGATCATAATCTCGCAGTTATGAACGATCTACGCTGCCGTAATTTTCTCCGTGTGCGGTAGTTGGTATGGTGTATTTTAACGGTGACAAGTGGTTTACCCCTGGAACGGGAAAAGGTATTGATTGGGAATGTATTCAATAACGTAGACTTGGATTTTATAGTTTGCTCTTGTTTTCTTTGTCTGGCTGGAAATATAGCGTAGTGTACGGTAAATAAAGCTTTTGTTTGTCTCTTCTGCTCGTGTCAGTGGGGGTTGAGCCATGCCTACCTCTGTCGTGATGAAGCTTAGCGGCAGATCAACCTAGGAGGCATTATCACGTGGTGACTTTGATGACCCCGCTATACCAAAGAAATTAACAAAGGGCTCAAGTGGTAAAACGAAAATCCCCACCTTCAGTAGTAATTTCTCTTATTTACCTAATGTCAAGTGAGACTATCCCAGAAGTAAACAAAGGCGTAGACCCGCGGTCATAGAGAGTACACAGCAGTTAACTAAATATTTTGGCACTGAGTTCCAAGTTGAGATTATGAATATTCAGTACAGTCTTAATTGTATGTTACGATCCAGTGGTTCATTTTTAGGAGGTTTGCCCGTACTCTTGTTGCTCAGCAGTGTTTTTTTTTATGCCGTTGCTATTACTATCACTCTCTTTCGCTACTCTCCACTTAATACGTCTATTACTAGTTCTCCGCGCTAAAACCCGGCACCCCGTGGACGTTCCCTTTGAGCAGTCCTTCGCCGACCAATACATCATGTTAGAGACCCCCACGAAACCCAACACGAGCCACAGACCCACCTTGCGAATTACTCAACCCGCAGTAAGTTCGTCAAGCCACGACGACACGATACAGGGAGGGCTTTGCACTCCCATACGCCCAATACGGGACCCGTATGTCACGCCGTCCCAGCGAACCAGTCCCTTGGCTACCCCACTCTCCGTGGCCCATGGTTCAGGTCAGGCCCCGCCCCCGGGCACCTTTAGCACACCCTTGGCCACCCCGTTTATTCGGCGGCTAAACGGTATGGAATTGCAATGGCGTTTACGGGATGCCTACCGGATGCTCCGGGAGAAGGAGGACAACTTGGTGCTGGCCGCGGAGATTGGCCAAAATTTACTTCAGGCCAATGAGCAGCTCAAAGTGGCATACGAAAAAGTCTTGGTGGAACAACAAGAATTATTGGAAAAATTTCAGGCAAGCCAACGTAACGACGGGAATGGGGCAAGTGGTTTACCGCCTTCTTCAGAGTCCGAAGGACAGACCCATGCCGAGTCCGCCACGGATGTTGCTTCGCCCAAACGAGCGAGTAAAGAACGGTTGGCGCTACTCAACGACCTTGTGGGGGAGCTCGAGCAGGCTAATGCTGACCTCCACATCAAATTGGACGAGACTGAGCATATCCTCAAGGAGAAAACCCGTACTTACCATCGGGAGGTGACCAGTCTGCAACAGGAAATACGCGGGATACACCAGGTGGTGGAAAAACTGGAAAAGGTCAACGCCCAGCTCGAAGACGATAAGCAACGCGTGGTGCGCGACAAATCTGAGCTGGCCAAGACCCTTCAACAACTCAGTCGACGGGGCGCCGAAACAGAAGCGTTGCAACACCGCATCGACGAACTGGAACGTAGCCTGGCCATTGTGTCTACCGGTAAGGCCGGGGCGGAAAAGGCCCTGTTGGGTGCACACCAGGAACTCCACGAATTACAGGTGCGATGTCTCGAATACCAGGACCAACTGGCCCAACGAGATACTGAGATTATCCGCCTCACCGAGCAGAGCCAGTTGAGCGACGAACTGCAAAACTCGCTTCAAGAGGCTCAGGAAACCATCCAGATACTCAACGCTCGCCTGGAAGAACTTCAAAGTAATGGGCCAGGTATGGAATCACCCAGTTCCACCGCCCCGCGCGAGGTGAAAACCTTACTAAACGAAGTGGAAGATAGGCGACAGGAACTGCAAAGCCAACACGAACTCTTGCGGAAACGCCACAAGGGTTTGGTCAAGGCGCATTCCATGACCGTACACCAACAGGAACGGATGCGGCATCACATCACCCGGCTTACCCAGATGACCAATCAACCTTCCCAAGAGGACCGTCTCCGTCGACTAGAGCAGATCCTGGGCCAAACCCAGAGCGAAAATCAGCGTCTACAACGACGCATCGATTGGTTGGAACGCATGCGTAGCGAACAGCGCCTGTTGGACTATTACGGGGACAACGATGGTGACCCATTCCAGGAGGAAACCTTGGATGATTCCCCAGAAGGAATGGATTTCTCCAGTACAACTGGGGAGCCTTTACGGAATGGTACACTTCCTGCACCAGGCCAGGATATGATTTCCTGTCTGCATGTACGCTTGGACCAGCTGTTGGGTGAAAATGACCAGTTACGTGAGGAATTACGTACGTCCCAAATGTTGAAAATGAGCGAATCGGAAAAATTGTACCAAGTGGAGACTAGTCTTCAGGAACGGGAACAGGAAATCCATGCCTTACGGGCGCGCATTACCCGATTCCGGTTCGAAATGGACGAGTTGGAAAACAAACTACGTACGCGGCAATTAACCCAGGGTAATGACAATGAGACAGTCACCAGTCCTTCCAAACCGTGTGGTGCCACCTCGGCGATGGCCCAGTTATGTAAACAATTATCACAGAATACGCGCGAGCCTAAACCACGTCCCACATCGGGGACCTATCCTTATTCCAATACTATCTCTCCTCAGGACGGCCATCCCGCTCTCCTAACCCAAGGGGTGTCCTCCACTTCACCGGTGTCAGCGGGCATCCAAACCACTTCTGACCCGCATTCCTTGGTCCGTTCCAATTCACCAAAACATGTCATTCTTGGTACATCCATAGATAAAAATTCTGCGGTTATTCAAAGTGGCATTACCCCCTCCGCATCATCAGCTATCGTGGACATGGCCCCTGACGACCTTTTCGAGATCACCTCACCCACCACTAGCCAGTCGGACCTACAACTTCCTCACCTCAAATTGGAGCAGCTCACATTACTAGACCAGGGCCTCCCGCTTACCTCGTCACCCTCACCAAGGAGCCACGCATCCCCAGTCTCTAGCCATCACCAATTTTCTACCTTACCCCGTGCTCCTAAACAAACCTTTGTTTCCAAAAGCGCGGGTAATCCAAACGATTGCAAACAGCAGTGACATGCTATGCTAATTTTACAATGTGATTCATAATTATAAAACAATAGGATTTATTAACCCTTTAGAAATGAGTACTTGGTTAATGTAAACGCCTAGGATGACGAGGTGGTATGCGAAAATGTTTTGTAGTATAACCAGAGTGAACGCTAATGAAATTGGTAATGGAGGATTACATCCAACTTGGTCTGGGACTGATACTCGCAAGTATGTATCATTAATCCTGGGTGGATTCCAACGTGACCTCGAAACGAGTTTTGTCTTCGGTAACTAGGGTGGGCTTGGCGTTTTTTATCACACACTTTCCAGAATTCTAAAGGTGATCGAATGAAATCAGATGCTCGGCTTAGTTGATTAGAAAAGAGGTATAGTAATAATAAATATACGAGAATGGTAAAGCAATCATTCTATGGTACATGACCAAATAAAATACAGTACCACTTAGCAAGGCATTATGCCTTTGCTTGCAGAAATTTCGAATATTAAGCTAGGAAATCAAAGGGTAACTTGGATACCATTTTTATGAACTTACCCAGGGACATGTGGCACTGATTCGATCGAGTTCACAGTGTAAAACTGGCAACGATTCGAACCATTCATAAAACCATGATCGAGTCAGGGCGAAATCAAGGGTATCCTCCATTGTCTTTGGCAACGACGTGATGGATGACACTAGTTCTTTTGAATTCGAGATAGCATCATTCGAACTTTGCCGGTCCGATAAAACTAGTATAGTCGTTGGTGAGTGGTATTGCCACCGAATATGAGAACAAGTTGTCCCTATCGACAGCTTGTGGGCGCGGATTATCACGTTACGGGATGATACGTCGACATGTACTGTGGAAAAGGCCACGCCCCTTTGAATGTGCTCTGGTGAGAGAGTATCACTAGAGGAATTCTTGTCAAGGGAAGATGTTTGGGTAGAGTCCGGGTCAGAAAGGGGTTCGACTAAACACCGAAAGCTCACTTGGGAAGACATCAATTGGTCCGGTTCGGTGGCCGGATTGCCTAATCGAAACGTCAAGGTCAACTATTACCCCACACCAGTGTGACAATATACGTACATCAAAACAGAACAATTATCGGCCAAGGGTATAAAACTGACGAGTTAGCCAAAGGGTGGGGAAGACTGAATCAAAGATCCCATTACTGACCTTCAAATGTTCACGGTCTCCCGTAGTGGTGGTTTATTTCTATCCGCATTTACTATTGGCTTACCACTCGGGAATGCATCAAGTCAATCACGTAATCATGTATTTGGCCGATGTCCAAACGAAGGATAACTAGTTGAGGGGTTTGCCTGACAATCGGCCGGCCGTACCCACGATTGAAGTCAGTGTCCATTGGAAGCTTGGTGGGGGGGAGGAGGAATGCAATCAAACAAAATTAAATACGTCTAGTCAAGGCCATATAAACAAAAGAAGTAATAGAATATACTATAAGTAAAGAGAGTCCCTCGTTTATATTACTGTTTTCGAAGCCCCTGAAAGGAGTAGTATGCGAGGTTGGGTCAAACAATATGTGGCGATGATCTTGATATTGTAGCACACAGGAAGAAAAGACATCCCACCAAATCCAGACCAAGGGACCACGGGAAGAACAAAGAACCCAGTGGCAGAAGAAACTACCAAAGTTCCAGGCCAAGGGAACGCAGAAAAAGTACCCAAGAACCCTGACCACTAAAAGGATGACGGGATGATCTGGGGACTCAGCAACAGGATATAAAATGACAGATTTAGATGAATGAAGATTGTATTCAGTGATTTTTATTAAAAATGTTCAGTATTTACCCACTAACACCTAGGAAGTACCACGCCTTCATACTGCTGCTGCCATGCAAAAAGGATTTTCACGCAATCAAGGGTACTAGATTTGTGGTGGGTAGATGGCATGATTGCAGTGTCATGACAAAGTGACTTGCGTTGGTGGGTACACAATAGTGAGGGTAGCATTTGTTTGTATGAGAGAATTACACATATTGTGGTAGTCAATTCCTTTGTTGCCTCTGGTAGCACTCGTCTAGAGACTCACCTGGATAGTTCCAAGGAAGTATAGTGAGGGCATCAAGGTACTTCAATTCTGAGGGCAGAGTGGCTCTTCAGGTGTTTCCACAAGGGGAATTGTAAGCAAATGTATTGATCTCATGTAACACACAGGCAAAAAACGTCCCATCGGGACCCAGAGATAGAACGAAAGAAACTAATGAACCAGGCAAAGTACCCAAGATCCCAGAAAAAAACTAAGGAATGGGTAAAGATCCAGGGATCCAGAAAAGATGTGTCAAACACCAAGACAGGGCCCATACTGATAACGCTGACAAGATGGACCAAGTATTTAGTAACAAAACTCAGCAACTGGATATAAAAGGCTTGTTGCCAACAGATATGAAAAGATAGATTTGGACCAGATGAAAATCGTATCTAGTTGATTTTTTTAAAAGATTCCCAATCTATTCTCACCAAATTCTCTTGTGTGCCACACTCACTCGGATCTCACATTGTTCCTCCAGATTTTACTGGTGGAAATATACTAAACCTTGGCGGTTCCTGGGTAAGTCTGGGTAGTATTTTTTTCCAACGTAGTGATGTGGGGCAAAGATGTGCCGATTATAATTTTAGCCATCAGGGTTTTCCAAGGGGTACTTGTGGAAAATTTATTTTATACTTGACTGATGACACACCACCGTGGAGGTACCATTTCCACTATAACAACAACAGAGAACAATACATCCTGAACGGCCAGAGCATCACATGATGCTCCGAGGCCAAGTCGTGCAGGCAGGCTGCCCCACCCGAGGGCGTTGCACAATTATATTCGAAACAGGAGAGCCAATAACCAGGGATTGGCTGGGGGAAAGGGGGATGGGGGGAGAGGGACCACCAAGATGATTGGTGGAGGAGGGGGATCACCACAATGGTGGTGAAGAGGGAGAGAGAGGAGATAAACCGCTTTTATTGAGACATCCTGACCAGGGATCAAACCCGCGCACCTTGAGGGGAAGGCAGTAGCTCTTGCCCGTGTGCTACTGGACCCTCCTTTTCCAAGGGGTACAATTAGCATCGGCGGACTTTCGCTAAAAGGTTGAAAAAAGTTTAATTGAATGTGTTTATACTTCCTTAACCTTTCACGCTACCCCATAATAAGCGAAAGGATTTACACTACGCCGATTGTGATACAGATCCTATCAACAGACCAGGAATATATATAAAAAAAAAGACGATAACCCACGGAAGGTTTAGTAACAGAAAAGAACGCTTTCTTGGCTTAAGGCTTTCTTTGCTCGTTTAGGGTTCAGCTCACTCTTCACCACAGAGTGTTACTCATTTTCTCAGTTTACATAGTCGTTTGCTTTAAAGTGTTGTTTTCATTTCCCATTTTGTCGCTTTGCACCTCAGCCAGCCTGTACTAACGGTTACTTTTACGAACTCGAGTTGTATAGCGATGAGTGACCTGGTTAGCAAGACTACAGGATTTCGAAATCGTGGCAACGACCCCGCTGCTTCCGATACGACCGCCCTATCTGAGGCATACTCCTTACGATCCATCTCCCCACGAGACAACCCTGATGACGAACGGATAAGGGTAACCGATGTGTTTACTATTCAAGATATACCCCGCCCGCACAAACGTCGTACCTTTTGGCCGGTCATAGCGAGCGTGGGGTTATTAGTGGTGTTTTTACTGGTGCACCACAACGGAAGTCGGAACGCCCGGTCTGAGTACCAAGGTTTAAGATACCCCTTGGGAACGCTTAACCCATTTCCCCAGACTAGTGAAGACGTTTGGACTAACCGGCGGGACCAAGTGGTGGGGGCCTTTCGTCATGCTTGGCAGGGTTACCGACGAGACGCCTATGGCGCGGACGAGTATCACCCTATATCGCATCGTGGTAGCAACTTGACCAACCGTGGAATCGGGTACACCATTGTAGACAGTTTGGACACCATGTTGATTATGGGATTGGACAAGGAATACCAGGAAGCGCGGGATTGGGTAGTGCAGCACCTGGATTTTGACGTGGTGGGCCTCCCTGTATCGGTGTTTGAAACCACCATTCGTGTCCTGGGCGGTCTGCTCTCGGCGTACCACTGGAGCCACCAAGATGTGGTCTACCTCACCAAAGCGATCGACTTGGCGGACCGCCTTTTGTCGGCCTGGTTGGACGGGGAGAGCTATCCCCTTCGCTATGGGTTCTTAGCGCGATCTCCACCTGGGACCGACCAGGCTAAGTGGGAAACGGATAAAATTACCCAAACACATAATTTATCAATTTCTGTTGCCGAAGTCGGAACTCTACAGATAGAATTCGCCTACCTCAGTCACCTCAGCAAAGATCCGAAATACCACCGAGTGGGCCAGGGCGTCATGCGCTCCTTACGTGAGATCCCAATGTTGGACGGACTCATCCCGCTGTTCATTAATCGGGAACGAAACACGGCCCAGAACATGGTGTTCGGGGTAGGTGCTCACGGTGATAGTTATTACGAATATCTTTTGAAACAGTGGATCCAAACCCGAGGCCATCCCGATCAGCAGGTTTATCGGGATATGTACGACAACTCGGTGGAAGGGGTAAAGCGTCACTTGATCCATCTGAGCAATAGTGCCCAACTGGCGGTCGTGGGAAGAGCGTCGGTTGCCGACACATCCCAAGCGACTTGGGAGGCCTATGTAGCAAGTCGTAAATGGGAAGGCCAGACTCCACTGGAATTTGACCAGTCTCTGGAGCATCTTTCCTGTTTCTACCCTGGACTATTAGCCCTAGGAGCCACTCGGGGTTATACTTTGGCCGATATCGAAGCTGGTCGAACCCCTCACCAGCTCAGCGCCCGAGATATAGAAGACCTGGATCTGGCCGAAAAGCTGACTTATACTTGCTGGCAAACGTACCACCATCAGCCCACCGTTTTGGCCGCAGAAGTAAGTGATTTCCAGATACCACTCGATGCCACATCCCCTTATAAGCCGCGCGGATTTTTCACTGGCGATTTATTTGGGAATGCTCCCCGGACCAAATGGGTGTCACCCAAGGCTGGTTTTATCGAGCCACCCCAGTCCTTGGTGGATGGAGATTTTAACCCCCTGCCTCAGCGCAGTTTTAATATTTTACGACCGGAAACCGTGGAAAGTTTTTTCATTTTGTGGCGAATCACCAAGAACCCGCAGTACCGGGAATGGGGCTGGCAAGTATTCCAAGCATTCGAGAGGTACGCCAAATACGATCAAGGGGGTTATACTACCTTGGCCGACGTGACCAAACTATCTCCGCCTCGGGAAGATAAAATGGAAACTTTTTTCCTGGCCGAAACTCTCAAGTACTTGTACCTATTGTTCAGTCCTGATGATGTGGTACCATTGACCGAGTATGTCTTCAATACCGAGGCCCATCCATTCCCTATTCTGGATCGGTTAAATGTTAAATAGTGGGTGTTTAGGAATTTATAATTTCATACACGTATCATTGATAGTTTGTACGGGTAATTCAGCTCGTTGTATCCGTAGCACTATTATAAAAAGCTATTCTTTAGGAGCAAGATAGCCTTTGATAAACTTAAGCTAAAATTATAGGTAAACTATAAACTGGGGGAGTTTAAGAACACATAAACCTAGCTAAACAATAAACTGTATCACCGGTGTGAAATTAAGAGAAGTGAGAGCAAGATACAGTGAGAGAGTAAAAGAAGTGAATTATATAGGACTGAAGGTGTGAACAGTGATGTACGTCACGTGATATGGGCTACTGACGGAGACAGAAAACATGGAGATTAACATAAAGTTCCTCTGGCCGAATTACGCAGTGTTCTTTTGACCACATGCTATCAATAAATAGCAGACAGCTGAAGCACGAGGTATGAATGGTTTGGGCATTTTTCAGAGCATTTTATTATTTGGAAAGTCAAAGTGGGGAAAATGGGTAAACATTACTCTCTCTAACTATTCACATAACCAAATGAATCTATGGCGCCTTGGAGACCTGGGTTCTGCTAGCTATTCATTTTCCACTTTTCCAAAAGCGTTTGCCTTTGATAAAGGACATCACGAATTAATAAAAAAAAGCCCCTGCGTGGTAAATGTAAATCGGAGAATAGAAGCTAATCCCCGCAATATATTTTGCAACTCCTCACAATGTGTAAGGGGGATAACTGAAAGCAGGGGAGGTGACTAAAACTTCCTGTCGAATAATGAAATAAACACGGTAGGAACATCAAAAAAAAATCCAAGCCTGGGTCCAATTATTGGTCCCCCATTTCACTCTAAGCCCATTGTGGGATGGGATCAAAAGAATATCACACGTCAGTCCCAAAGACAGCTGAGGCTAGTGAACATTACATGTCTGAATATTCGGCATTGTAAACTTAAAATTAGTAAGAACTACACTTCCACCATATCATAAACCGTTTGAAATGGCAAAATTTACAGTGATCGATGGACCCTCGCAAAGATATTAGGGAGTGGAATGGCAGGTTTTAATATCATTTAAGCTACATTTAGTAAAAGCGACAGGTAACATCTAAAATTATTGAAGATTCTAATTTTATTGCGGTTAGCCATCTTTTACACCGGTCACTTGGCTTTAGGGGTCGCTGGGGGGAGGGGGGCTATTTCTCAGCCGGCGTTAAAGTAGGGCGTGTCCCGTGCTAACTTTGTACCTGGGATTTATAAGACCTGGATTCGGTCGAAAAGTCGGCAAACGTACTATCATTAAGTCACCGGGGTGGAATCTGACATGAAGTCGTCGTATCCTTGACATACGTTGTTGAGTCCCGACGACGTGACCCCACTGACTGAGTATCTGCTCAATCACAAAACTCATCTACTTGCTACACTTCCAGTTGGACATCACTTTGTCATTGATCATTTTATTCACCACGGTGGTCTATATATTTAACCGTTTTGCTTGAGGATTTCCCTAGTTGTACTTGGAGTGTGTTGTATGTTATATTTGGTGTACAGTAATATATTAATTTGTATTTTGTCAGGACTAGTAAGATACCGATAAAGTTCTGAAATCAACCAGATAGTTTGCCATTCCGTCGATCCCTTCCAGCATTGCAATCAAATTGAAAACAAGTAAAGTCCAGTGTCGTACCATGAAATGTTCACCAGTACCATTAATTATTGTCAGGTTTCGGCAAGGTGGGCAAGCTTGACAACACTTCTTGGGGGTTAATTCCCGCTTCTTTACATTTTTCGTAAAAGATTTGGAGTAGTCTTGTCGCTTCGGGATCCTCTCGCATAGCCTTTACAAGGTTCAAGGTGGTCTGCTCCAGTTCCTTGGGATCGGTGCTGGCAAAGGCGTGGGGTTTAATGTAGCCCTCCTGCGTAACGTATTGTACCAGTTCTGTAAGTGCTGTACGTAGTTCAGCGTTTCCCAAGATTTTCATAACTAGTGGCATGGCGGCCATTTTACTACCAAATTTGCCTCCGAATAAGTTACGAGCAGGTATAGTTGAGTTAATACTACCGCGCACTACTTTGGCGAGGCACGTCGCTCGGTGTGATTGTAAGGAAATCATAGGAAGGGTGAATAGATGCCGACAGGGTAGGCTAGACCAACGACCGAATCCGGTGGAACTAGCGGTCAATGCATTTCGGAAAGCCAAGGCGTTGGCAACAATTTTAATACCTGGACGCATGGTTTTAGTTTGGATTAAGAAAAATATACTTATAAATGGTTTACGGGACTATCATGAAAATGTAATAAAGATGCGAATTATCCCTTGGCGAACAAACTGAGTTTTATTTCGACTATACAAGGAATAATCCGCCAGCGTTGAATATATTAGCGAAATCCTATTGGTTAAGTGTTATCTCTTTGCTCAAAATGACTGATTGTTTTTCGACCATATGGGTGATTGTTTTTCGACTCTATAGGGATAAATCTGCCGAAGTTGAATGGGTCTCTCACAAGATCCTATTGGTTATGTTGTCGTTGGTACATTTTTAGCTCCAAATCTCTATATAGTCAAAAAAAAATCACCCAAATCGTTATATAGACGAAAAAAAAAAAAAAGTACCCACAACGTGGCTCCTTTACTTTCATTTTACCACTTGCACGTGATGTGGCACCCATACTTCCACTCTTGCCCATTGGGAAAAAAAAATAGAATTTTACTGATAGCAGTTCTGGGGGTAAATAAGGACTGCATCAATTCCAAAGGGCCAAGCCACCCAACAATGCACTAAACGAGGGTATGCGTATTCTGTTACATGCTTTAACATTAATTTATGATTTACTCATTCACGTATTCATAATTTATGCTCACCCGAATGTCTATACCGTTGCGCACTGCGCGGCTGTGTTTGACGAGTGCCCTTGTTCGTCCCTGCCAAGGCAGGGCCCTCCCTAGTCGCCTTGCACTGGGGAAGTCGTACGGTAGTATCCTCGCCTTATGCCAACGATCCTATAATACGCAAGAAAACGGTCAAGGACCAGTTCAGCGCAAGTTAATTTATGAAGGTCCGCTCGACAAAACGGCCAAGTACCTGAAACGGTTTTCCATAGCGTCGCTGTCAGCCACTGTCCTGCTGGCACCTTTAATTATGACGTTGGACTCGGGTTTAGGCATGGAGATTCGCACCGTTTTGGCCGGTTCAGGTAAGTAACCTAACCGATGTATCGTATATCATCCCTCTGTTTCTCACGTTTACTTCTTCCGTGACATGTATTACACTACCACCAGCTCAGAGTGTGATTGCTAACATTATTTCAAATCTCCCCGGATCATTTTTCTGTTAACATAATTATTTGGATAAATGTAACTTCTCTATAGCTCTCGCGACAAGTGGGGTATCTACTGGTTTAATACACTGGGCGCTCTATCCATACATTACGAAGCTTAGCGTCATCGATACATTGCGTCCGGTAGAATCTTTGTCAGGCAATAGCGAAAAAGCGATGGATGCAAACGCCCCGATACATTCGATATCGACTTCCTCTGGTCTGTCCGCTGACACATTATTAGAGGTGGAGACCCTAGGCTTTTTCGGACGGTCCAAGGTTCGTTCGGTATTTGTACACGATTTGGAACGCTCCAACCGAGTATTTACCGTGTGGAAAGTGAAAGATCAGGCCAAATCAGCTGGATTATCCTTGGCACCGTGGGGTCAAGTTGCACCGTACGCTCCCGCTCATACCATGTTTTTCGCCCACGAGGAAGGTCATCATTTCCGACAAATGGCTGCATTGTTCGACATCATTTCCGGGAAAGCGGCCTCCTTACAGGGGCGTGCCCAGATATTGCAACAACAGTCTAACAACGCCCACTAGGTATCGGCGCTGCACCGTTTCAATGTCTAACGTTGGGATTCCTACCACCCAATCCGTTAATGTACCTATTGGCAGCGATTTTTGCATCGCTGTTGTTCCCAATTGTTGTATGATCGAAAAACCGATACGCGTGTTAACTGTATTCTGAACGGGGTTCATATTTTGATCAACGTTCTACATTTATTAAAAAAAATTGGTGAATCGGATTTATTCAATAAACCGTAATAAAACAAAAGTAGAAAGATGCACCACCAACAGATTCGTTCGTTTGTGGTGGTGACCAACCTACATGACATTCTATATTTCATCCCTCCCACATGGCAACATCTGGTAAACCAATCTTCTGCGGACAACCAAAACAAATTACAAAATACCATTAGAATAGTATTGGAATGTGTCATAAAGGCGAGTAAAGACATTACAACAACTGCTAACGATCATATTATCGACGTAATCGTTAACCTGGGTCTCGGTAAGATTAATTTGGAAACGTTCCTTGAGAGCAGAAGCAGCGTTGGCACTAGAACTCACAAAACATGGTAATTTGGAGTCCTTTTGCATCATATCCACCAGCAGTATGATATTGTCGGCGTATTTACGTAGGGCCAAGAACCCCTTGACCATCAGATCGCGGAATTCTGTAAATTTTACGCCGTCCAGTCCACCGAGGACGTCGATGTACTCTTGGGAAAGTTTAAAGGGAGCCATTTCGAACCCCATAGACCCGGGAGAGTTGGTCAGCATGAATCCGAAATCGATATGCACCAGGTGACCTTCCTTGTCCACCAGGATATTCCCGTTGTGGCGGTCTTTCAGTTGCAGAATATAGCTAATCAGGGAGTAGCCCACAAGACTGCGCATAAAGTTATCTTGGGCTTTCAAAAAACTGTCGGTGTTGGGAGCCCCGTACTGCAGTAAATAATAATCGTACAGAGTGAATACGGGTAAGTCAGGGGAAGTACCCCGTCGGGAATATGCCTCCTTTTTCAGGGAATGGATGGACATGGTGTTTTTTATAGTTTCAACCAAACCTGACGAGTCGTTGAGGACCAAAATCCGGTAATATTGTACCCAAATATCCAGTCCCTCGCTCTCCCATATTCGTTGCATTTCCTTGATTAACTGGAGGGCAAACTGTTCCTGCCGCAGGTCGGCCCCCGTTTTCACAATAACCGAAAAGAGTCGCCACCCGGGGAGATGTCCGTAGGGGGAGGACACACGTATCCGTTCTACTTTGGCATCCCAATCTTCACGGAATACCGCGGCACTGGGGTCGTCTTTGTGTTTTACTTTATCCCGCAGCAAGGTTTGGTCTTCCAGTACGTCACCCTCCAAGGGAACCGTCGCGGATAATGCCCCGGGAGAAACGGTCTCCCTCGACACATCCACCTCAAGGTGGCCCTCCACTGGACCAGCGCTAGTCGACCATGAATCAGAACCGTGACGACTATGGCCCCCAGGGGTATCCATCAACCGCTTGCGCTGCTCTTCCAACATCATCATTTCCTGGATGATCCGAGCCCGGATTTCTTCCATACCCTGGGCACTGGTGTAGGTTCGAACGTTCCCATCCGTTGGGGTCCCACTGGTCACTCCAATGTCACCGGGGGTTCCGGCCCCACCTTTACCATGTACCAATAAATGGTGTGATAAATTGGCAATATTACCCGCCCCGCCCGCGGGTTGCCGACGACCCCAATTCTTATTACGCTCCTCTTGCTGGGCCAGTTGTGCTAACAACACTGCCGCGGTACGCATGCGCTCTTGGAAATCTTCGGTATTGGTTGAGTTGCGACGCATGTGAACCTCTTGCTGGTGATGGGTATTACTGACCATCAAACTATTCGATATTTCCTTTGGGAATTCGACCTGAGAAACCTCCAGGATAGAGGAATCCTGGTGAACGCTCGGGTATTGATCCGCCAGATCCACCGTGGAGAGATCTAAAAGTATGGTATCCAATGTCATCGTTGTCCGCCCAGCGGCAGAACGGGGGGATGAGTGGATCGGGCCATTGCTCTCGACTGGCGTGCGTTGGGAATCCAAAGGTCCATCATCCGGGACGCCGGCAGTTATTTCATTTTCTGGTTTGCTTAATACCACCGATGGTGCAGCCATACAACTTCCCGCAAGGTCTTGGGACTCCACAAAGGCCTGCTGAGACATATCTACCAACGTGGTCGGGACGGATTTCTGGGAAGCAGAAGGGGCGGGTAGTCGTTGGGAGGATTGCGCCTTTCCCAGTGCGGCCAATTCCTCGACCGACTGGTCCGTTTCTACCACCTCCACCATAATTAAATAAGGGACCCGTTCGGCAGAGTTTAGCACCACGGCGTCGGTGGGGGCAATTCGCACGATTTTGTGGTGAGGAGAGTATTTGTCTTTGGCCGAACACCACAAGGGGAGACACACATTAGCCGGTAAATTATGGTTCAACAATAAGAGCTCGGCCTTGAGGGAAGACTGACGGTCCTGACGGGACACAAATACTAACCGATTGCTAATGTCAGTGAGCGACAACACAAACTGAAGTTCGGACTGGAAATAATGTCGATGGAGAAGGATACGGTGCAATGCCGCGGGATAGGGTGGCGCCTCGGTACTCGGATCATTACTGTGGGTAAATTCGGAGGAGTTATTAGGCCTGGACCCGCCGCCTGGTCCACGCCTGGTTTCATCAAAGCTTAATGACACAGGCGAAGTAAGGGCCGGTTGGGAAGCAGGATAACTCTGGTGAATCAAGGAGTTGGCCGACGATTCCCTGGCAACATGATGCCCAGCCGTATCGGAATCGTCCCCCTGATCACTGGCTGCTCCTCGGTGTGTTTCCAAGGTGGCAGCACGCTGCCTGTGGGCCCTTAATGAATGAGTGGCTAACGAGGCCGTATTCTTTGATCTGTACCGAGTATGTCGAGTTTTTTCCAGGTCATAATACCGTTTCACCGAAAAGGCTTTACCCTGATAGAATTCCTCCAAAGTAGGAGGTTGGGATGGAGAGGACTGGTGAAGGAAAGAGTCAGATAAAGGTAATGCCGTGGGATCCGTCAGGATCGCTGTAGTGGTGGCAGACCGGGAAATGGCCAAGTCAGGTAAACTTTGCGTCAGGTCCACCTCCCTGTTACCCTGGGACAGCACCGACTGAATGTCCTGCGAGTCATCATTAGTCAGCAGAGGGGTTTCACTTTGGGCAGGCGCGGAAGAATCCCCAACATTTTCGGATTCGGTACCGGCACCATGCGCTTTGTTGAGTTTGGAATCCGACGCAGAAAACGCGGGGTCACCTCCCTCTTGGTATACCATGGCCTGAGTATCAAACGCTTGAGAATCCAATCGGGAACGCCGCCCTTGGATCATGGCAATTTCTCCAGCATTCAATCCCAGGATAGGGGAAGCCACCGCTCCTAGGATACTGCCCATCCCGACCAGGGCAGCGGGAGCGTTTTCCCTCACCTGAATACGCCACAAACGAAACCCAAGTTTACCCGATAACCGCGATCGCATCGTACCCAAGGGACCGTCTTTGGACAACAGCCGACGGATGGCGTTCATTCGCCCCCGCACCGTGACCGCCCCGGACGATACGTAATCCCGTTCCGAAACACAGTCCAGGTCGCCCTCAACTGCTTCGTCGGAAAAAATTATTTCCTGACATTGGACCAGCATCCGGCGGCATAGTCGAAATGAAGGCGATTGGGGAGCGTTACCAAAGTCGGCCAGGTAGCTCTGAAGGTACCATACCATAATGAGACAAATGTGGGTGGACGATTCGCACAAGTCCAAAAGTAGCGCTTCGAGGGCCACTGATTCGTCCGGCCGCGTGAGTAACAAGTGGCATAGTTGAGGTAGAAAGAACTCGATTTCTTCCAAAGGGAACCGGCGGAGTTCTCGGCAGAGGTAATGCTGAATCCCTACCGATCCTAGGTATTTGTCCAAGTAAGTGACGGCTAGCCACGAATTGAAGAATTGTGAGGTGAACAACCGTAGTAACCAGGCATTGGATGACATGGCGAATTAGGTGTTGGTTACAGCACAAAACGAATACGGTGATGGGTATCTAGAATTGGCATAAATCTCACTAAAGTACATGTACGAATAAGCAGAAACCAAATAGGCTAGAGTTGGTTAGTGAGGAGGGGGGGTGTCTATATGTAGGGTTCTAAGCTAGACCAGGGCCCCACCACAACATTTAAATAAAGGAAACTGAAAAGATGTACCGAGCTGAAAAACGAAGTGAGATGATATTAACCAAGAAAACCCGGTAGTCCCAAGGTGTTTCCTGTCTCGGTAGAACGAGTAGATGAGGACAACGATAAACCTACTATTTGCCCAAGCGATACGTGCACAGTCCACTGCCAAGTGCCCTTTGGCTGTCGTAACAAATATTTTGGAGGAGCCATTGGAGCGGGAAGTGAGAGTGGCAATGTGGCGAATAAGGATTTTCGGATGGTTTAACGAACCGGGGGATGGATGTGGTAATATTGTATACCTTTTTCCTCTTTCTGGGTTTATATGGCTCTGTGGGTAAATAATTTTTCCGTAATTTACCCCGATGAATTACATGCTGCAGCACAAGATGTAACTGCGAATGACGTCCATCTGCACCTACTAGTCTGCTCCGATCTTGCAACAGACTACGAAACAAAACCGGGTTAAAGTGCGATTAGGCAATATATTGATAGGTGAGGGACCCAATAATAATCTGACCACAATGATTATCCATTACTTTTCCCTTGCTGGATTTATTTATTTTTTTTTACAGTAAAAATAATGCACATATTTATGAAGAGTGGTTGACATTGGATTTGCAGTGGGGCTTATAGTTGTCATTATCATGGAAAAGTAAAAAAAAAAGTGAGATTTCCTCCTAGTTTACGAAGGAGACATGTCTATAGGGATAGACGGTAATGCCGAACCTCAGGTACTGGCAATGTAGAAATCGATCATATGGTTACTAAACTCTGTGTACACAAGCATAAGGCAAACAATCCAAAACTATGGGTGAGGGTTAGGTCACAAGACGTATCATCACCATATTACAGTTGCACTGGGATTGGTGTATACCACTCATACCTGACACCTGCCCGTGGGCCTGGTTATGATGAGAGTGTCATCTGAACTTACCGTGAATGTCATCAAGACGTGATCCAAGCTGTACAAACCAAGGTCGATTGTCGGATGTCGTACTGACGGACGGTTGTGCGGGTCCGTTAAGTGACATATTGTCCACTTTGCTAGCCAGGTACAAAGCTCCTGCAGCCACTGTGTGTGGTGGGAACCGCAGGGGCAAGTTGGTTTGGTAACTAGAAAATACCCGAAACGCCATCGCCGAAAAACAGGTTAATATGATACATCCAATAACCAAAACCATTGCGATTAGTACAATCGTCGGATATCTCCAATAGCTCCTTTCCGTGGCTATTACGTTTCTTTTTTTTCTTTTTTTGTTTACCTGTTTGTGGAAAATAAAAATGACGGGCACACACACTTACCATTCCGTTGCAATTTTCCAGGCTCGTGCAACCAGGGCCTTGTCGACTATTCCGGTAATTGGAAAGGGAAAACCAATAAAAGAGTCCGCAGAGCAAATGTCGTGGTGTATAAATAAATTAGCGAATGCCTATAATTAAGTGAATTGACGAACTGGAGCCCTTTGCAGGGGTTCCCGTAGCTGACCCCTTCTTTTTATCCATTGCGCCATAAGCGAATATATCTATCGTCCTGGGAGTGGAACACTCGCTTGATCATTTTGTTTAATGTCAATTTTACGCAACACGAGGTCAACCTACCTTTCAAGCATTTGCCAAACTTGATGACTAGAGGATGAGGGTGAGGAAAATCAAAACAGAAATTGAGCATCTCCAAAAGCGCCGCTTCGCACCGAATCACGTCGGCCCGTACGAGTTCGATTTCATGTTCGTTTGCCGAAAGAATGTCTTTTTCGGGAAATATGATGGTATGCGCCGCAAGAATAATGTCACGGAGTTTCTTCACTGTCTCCTCGGCTTTACACGCTAGAAACATGCAGGTTATACAAACCGTCTAATGTAACAGTAAGGATGGGCAAGATAACAGGAAACAATTTCAACAATTAGTGGGGACAGTGTCTGGTCGGGCAGTTTCTGGTCCGGTCGAATATGATAATGCTCCAACGGACACTATTTTATAAAAAAATGGGATCAGCAACGTCAGGTTTCTCGTTAGCACTTACCATTTTGGAAAATTCCAAGCGATCCGGGTACTGGGTGTAAAATCGGGTATGAAGCAATTGGGCAGTACACATGGTTCGCGTTGGAAACCCCAACTTTCCAGCGATACTTTTTATAAAAAGGTAGTCTGACATATCCGTATGCCATGGGTTGATGTGACGTGAGCCAGAAGGCTTCCGCGCGTAACGTAACGGAGTGGATGTGGCCATGGTGTTGCGTAATCGTATTCTAATTTGACTCCAGCTCACTGTTGAACATTCCGAATTACTCAATGTTCCCGGTAGTCACTCGTGGAAAGGTGGAAGAAGAAAAAGCCACAGGTTGTTGTTCATTCCATTCTCCAGTAATTCATGGTCGGTTTGGGGAATACTCTAATCCAGAGTCAGATCACATGATATGGAACGTGAGTGATACATGTTGGTGGTACGGCCAGGGACCCAAGCCTGTGTGAATCTTTCCGCCACCTTTGCTTCCAGCCATGGGCGATACGGCCCAAGTACCAGGAAGGTGAATATAGCGCGAATTGGTAGTTATTTCGGATAGTTTCTTGGCTGTGCTTTCCGCTAATTTATGTAATGCAACACCAACAGTAATATGGCACTGTGAAAGAAGCCACCTCCCAAAAGGTACATGTGTGGTTTTATGGCGAAGAAAGGGGGAGTGGGCCTGGGTGGGAAACGGTACACGGTAACCATGCTTGATTAGCTTCGACTGGTTACTCTTCTGAAACTATACCACAGTCCGGACGTTCTCCGTATGAAGCTGGAAGTGAGAGGGTGTATTGTAAGGAGAAAGAACTCACATCTCCGTGCTGTACGGTAATAGTCATGGTTTACTTTGTACGATGTAAAAGTAACATAGGCCAAAACAGGTGCGTTATGCACGTAGCTACGGAACCTAATCATACACTCGTTACTTACTCTCCCTCCTTCCTCTCCTCCAGGGGGTCGTCAGAAAAGCCACCCATGTTTGTCGCTCTGTCGAAATACGCATGAAATAGGTGGATGGAAAGGAGATATTCTTTTTCACTTCCGGTGAAAAACTCTAGAGCGAGAAAGTATAAATATGACAATGCTAGATCCCCTTATGACCGGGATTTTCCCTGGTTCGTATATTAATCACCGCTCGTATTTTATGCTAATGTGTTGATGATTGGTAATGTTTTGATTTATGCTTACTGCTAATGATATTTTTTTTCTGGTGTGACATCCGCTGATTCTAGTTATATTTTTAGTCTTATTCACCCTGATCCTGCTCGATCGCCGGAACTCCCTCACAGTTTGTTACAAAGGTAATCTGATTCTTTTCTATATACAAGTGCACCCACTTGACGCGGTAAACACATTCTTCATCCCTGTACGTTCTCGGAACTTCACCCAAACCTTCAAGTCTTTACCATGAAGTATTTATTGACGGCGTTAATCGCACTGACGTGTACTTCTAACCAGCCACTCACCGCTGCTTTACCCGTGGCGGACGCGTGTTCCCGTGCTGTTACTTGTAGGGTGGCTGGTTTGACCCGGGATTTATCCATTTCCTCTACTGCGCATACTCACTTGTTGGTCGCCCGTGCTGACGAAGAAGAGGAAGAGGAAGAAGAGGAAGAGGAAGAAGAGACTGAAAAAGAGAAGAAGAAGGAGAAGAAGAAGGAGGAAAAGAAGAAGAAGAAGGAGAAAAAGAAGGGAAAACAAAAGGGTAAGAAAGAAAAAGGTAAGGAATCAGCCAAAAAATCGCCTCCAGAAACGGAGTCCAAGTCGCCATCACCTGTGCAAGGAGAATCCCAGCCCGTGTCTGAGAAACAGCAGTCCGCTGCGCCTGCCCAAGTTCCCCAGAGGCCTGTCCCCGAGGTGGCAACTAATCCATCTCCCCCACTCGTACAATTGCCCCAGTGGCTGGGCACCAGCAACACCGCACACCAGGCGTCAACAGTTCCCGCTGAAGCTCCGGAACCCGCACAAACTCCTGCACAAGCTCAAACTCCGGCATCAGCACCTGCCCAAATCTATCCACTGATCAACTTGGGCAGTTTATTCAACAGTCAACCTGGTAACCAACCCCCTGCCGGTAGTGTATTTAATCTTTTGGGCCTCCGTCGTTAGACTACCAGTTGCGCTGCCCCAATTGCTGCTGTCGTTATTAGGATATCGTATGGTTAGACGCCGGCTATTCTTTTCTGTGCTAGGAAAGGTATTACTTCTGCAAATGGTTATCTAGGATTCTGATTTTAGTAATGAGCTTGGTAATAAAATTCGTTTAACGTACCACAACACACTAGGACAAACTGAGCAAAATCCTGTTATAAAGTGTTAAACTGCAGCTGCAGAGTCTTGATCACGCTCCTCACTCCATTACGCCAGTGTTATTTTCGTAAGAGTAAAGAAAATTTAAAATAGCCAACAGCCAAAAGTGTAACTCAGCAACGATGTTCTCGCCATTTCTTGTCATGTTTCTTTCCGCTTACTTGACCAAGCTATTATTTCTGGGGTTTCAAACCTAAATTGCTCTTTGCTTACATCTTGCCCTTTTTGCGCTACTCGACGTATCTTTCTCTCTCGTGTGTCTTTACCACTTGTCACAAACACATAGAGAATACCTTAATTTGTGCACTGTTGCTCTCTTGTTGTTACTTGGACTCACTCTTGCACCACTAATTCTATGGATCACCAACTGACCCATTCTCCCAAGTCTCGCGTTGCCCAGCTTGTTGCTCACTTATCTACAGAGAACGCCGCTAGCACTTTTGCCCAGCTTTTTCAGGTAAGTCTTACCCATGCGGTATACAGCCCATGTCCGGGTCGGGTTGTTTATTTACTAGCTTCTACAAGGGCGAGGAGGTTTGATCTGCCTGATACGGAGAAAGGGATACATGTGTGAAAAGGATTGTACCTGGACTTGATTGCTGTTCTGTCCTGATCTGCTGGTGTAAAGCCATCGAAGTGGAGTTCTGTACTGGTGGTGTTGCATTTATCGTACAGTGGTCTGGAGTTGACCAGTGTGATCTATTGCCGCTGCTGTAACGGCAGAGCGGAAGGGGTATTTTTTTTGTTCAATATGGGAGATTTCTTCTCGATTTTTTTCCAGCCCACTGTTTATATAAGACGGCTAGTACGGAAGTCGTAAGAAATCGCTCTACCCTCCTTTCCGTCCGGCATAATAGTCATCTGGGTGTCGGTGCTGATCTATCCCTATTTTACCTTGCATACATTCACCGATTGGTGTTGCACAATTTTATTCCGCAATAGAGTGCAATCTCCCCCTCTCTTCCTCCTCGTTTTGTGTATTCCATTTCCTGTCTTTTGCGTTCCACACGAGTTTGTGTCCGCGTACGACGCGATCATCAATAGTACTTGTACTTCTTTCGCTCACTTTTACTCTAGAAAACTAATCTGCTTGCGTGATCATCCTTTTCGGTGACTTGCCTCATTCTTCATCCACCATCTTTAATACCAGTCGGTTGCCACCCTTGGCCAAACGGGTTATATCCACTTACTGCGTTGCCTGTTCGGTTACCGTTTCTTACCTACTTCATCTAGCAATTCATCGCCCTCGGTTTCACAGACGGCTCTTGACACCACTCTTCGACATCAACTTCGTTACACGCTCACCCGGTGTACCTTTGCGGATACGGTTGCCCACGTATTCGCTGATTCCTTATTCGCCGAAACCACACACGATTCTCCAGAGCTCGTCGTCGGTCTAAAACACGTTCCCTTTACCTGGCTTCAGAACTTGGTATCCGACGACCCTCTCCAAGCCCTTGCGCTAACAGTGTACTGCCAGGCTCCACTTTGCTCACTCTTTACCGAACAATCCCGAACCTCCCTTCCTACCTATTTGGAACGCGTCCTCACTCTTTCCAATCCACCGTCTGAACCTTCCCGCGCACTGTTATACCGTCACCTACTGGAGCGTATTTCTTTGCACTCATCCTTTTCCCATCTTTCCCCTACACTACTTGATCGTGTCGATACGGCTCTTTTGCATACCCCCACTCCCATGGCGTCTCAAAAACTTTCGCTTGACGGTATTCTTCGGAAAGAAGGTCCCCCATGTCTGAACGATCACGATACCTTTACCAATGTTTTAAAATCCTACGAAACGCATGGTGGGTCGCTGGCCGAACTACTCGATGAAAGGAATGTTGCCTCTGCCTTTCAATTTATGGGTCAATCTGGTGCCTCTAATTCCATTTTAACCAGCTCCAAAGGTAGCGAAGAGTGGAATTATCATGTGTTTGTGTCTGTCGTCAAGTCTCTGGCTCCACATCTCAACTGGACCCAGGTGGTGTCTACCTTTAGTACCCTGGAAAACGCGCTGCCCTCGCCCAAGGTCGCCCAAGTATTGATTACATGTTATTCCCTGGCCGAGGAGAGTAATGGGTTCCCGGTCGCCGCGGTTAGTCTCCGGTGGAAGGATGTACACGCCCAATTCCGACTTTTGAGCACGCTCCTTACCAATCCACCGACCTCAGGATGGGACCTCACGGGTTGCAATACCATTATTAAACCCCATGGTTTACCCGTGGTCCAGGTGTATTACCGGGAGTTAGCCAGCGTACTGGCCGCATCGGTGTGGAACTCGGCGGATTTGCTTGTGCTGCTTCTGGATTTCTGTAACAGTCCCGAATTCTTGACGTCCAGTAAAAGCGTGTTGGCTGCCGGGATGGAACAAAGTCCTGAGCTCTTGTTACTGGGTCTGGTACAATTGGACCCACCTCTATCGCCTTTTATCCAGACCTGTTTTTCACGTCTGATGCGTTACTTTTTATTGGGACAGGTCACGTCGGCGTTTGTGCTCTCCCACGTATGGCCTATGGCGCGCACCCTGGTGTTTAGCACCATGCTTGAACTCTACAAACAAGACAACGGGACGATGGTGCGTATGGTGGAACTTTCGCACAAGTTCCGCGCTGAGGAAGTAATCTTGAGCGCCAAACAGTTTCCTTTTGTGCTGGATTTCGCCCTTGTATGTCACCGACGCGGCTACCTGGCGTTTGACCATTGGTTGGCTGCCTTTGCTTTGGAATCGGGTACTTTGGCTATCTCGGCCATTCTAGAGTACATTCGGTACAAGTTTAACTTGGAGGCGATGCGGCAGGAAGGGGAAACCGTGCCCAAGGCGCTTTTACTGCACCCCAATGAGATTGCCCTATTAATCAAATTGTGTGCGGCTGCCCAATTGAGCGCCGAGCAGATGGCATTCCTCAAGGCGCTGTACACCACATTCGGTAAGTTGCAACCGGGCTTGGCTGCCGCATGTGACGAAGTGCCCTTACCGGTAGCTGTGGAGGTCGAGAAAACCGCCGAATCCTTTTATCTGCGTCTCTACAAGGGCGAAATTACCATCGGCCAATTATTGGAATACTTGACCATTCTGCGGGACTCCCTGGAGGCACGGGACAACAAGATCTTCTTGTGCGTGGTATCCTGTCTTTTGGATGAGTACAAATTCCTGACCAATTATCCGGAGAAGGAACTCACTATCTACAGCTACTTTTTCGGATCCATGTTGGCCCAGGCACTGTTTCCCCGTCCGCAGTTTGCCTTGGCGGTGAAGCTTCTAGTGGAGGCCCTGCAGTCGGACACCAATGGACCTCTGTTCCGTTTCGGTACCCTAGCGTTGGCCCAGCTCAAGGAATGTCTCAACCACTGGCCGGTGATGTGTCGGGTGCTGGGGCAAATTACTAGTTTCATGCAGTCCAAAGTGGAAGTGGCTAACTACGTGCGCTCCCTATTGAAGGTTATCAAAGATCCGGCGTTTGCCTCATACATGGTGGAGGACCCTTATTATTCGCTTGACGGTTTGGATATTCCCGGATTAGACGTGATCGCCAAGGAAGACCAACCGGTTCCGTTTCCCGCGGTGGCTATCAGTACTGCACCTGATGGGTTGGAGTTCATGGAACCAAACGAAGAAATACGCGACAAGATTCATTTCATCATGAACAATGTGGCCCAGAATAACCTGGACACCAAGGGGAACGAGATGAAGGAGGTGTTGGATCGGGATACTTACCTGTGGTTTTGCAAGACCATCTTGGTACAGCGTGCCAGTAACCAGCCCAACTACCACGGGCTCTACATCGAACTATTGGAACATCTCGACAACAAAATTCTCTTCCGGTGCGTTCTACACGAGACCTTTGTCAATATTCGGATTCTGCTCAATTCCGACGTGACTCTCAAGGATTTTGCCGAACGATCCCATCTAAAGAATCTCGGTGCCTGGTTAGGGGGGCTAACTTTGGCACGCAACAAACCCATCAAGCACAACCACGTGGCCTTTAAGGAGCTGTTGCTCCAGGGGTATGACTCAGGGCGATTGATTGTAGCCATCCCCTTTGTCTGCCGAGTCCTGGAACAGGCAAGTAAAAGTCATGTGTTTAAACCGCCCAACCCCTGGGTAATGGCCATTATGAAGGTCCTAGTGGAACTGTACAAATTCGCCGAACTGAAACTGAATCTTCGTTTCGAGATTGAAGTACTGTGCAAGGCTCTGAGCCTCGACCTAAACACTATCGAGCCCACCCAGTACCTGAGCAGTCGGCCTGTTAAGCCTGCAGCTGCTGCGGCAACGGTTGCCACCCCGGTGGAGGCGGTCAAGGAGGAAACCTCGCGCCCAGCAGGTCTCGTACAGTTTGCCTACGTACCTCCCACCTTGC
Source organism: Dispira simplex (assembly GCA_027478255.1). NCBI lineage: Eukaryota > Fungi > Kickxellomycota > Dimargaritomycetes > Dimargaritales > Dimargaritaceae > Dispira > Dispira simplex. The sequence goes on along the minus strand of JAOPJG010000135.1, from coordinate 12,924 downwards.
ATACTCCCAACGAGATTACCACCAATATTATCGAACTGCTGGCAAGCAATATCAAGTTTAACTCCATCCAGTCCCTGGTCCAGGCTCATCCCGCCTTAAAGACTCCCATTGTGCAACGCATGGAGCAATTGTTAAAGGATGTCATGCCGGTGCAGGTGGCTCGGGCGGTGTTAATTGCGTCCACTTCCACCCAAGACTTGATCATGAAGGATTTCTGCATGGAACCCAGTGAAGACAAGGTTCGGTGGGCGGCCCAAAAGATGGTGCGCGGTGTGGCGGGTACCTTGGCCATTGCCCAGTGTCGTAAACCGCTGCAAGATGGACTCTATACTCACCTTAAAGAGCTGTTGGTGCAAAAGGGGTTCGCCGGGAATCTGGCCGATCAGGTAGCGGTGGCTATTGTCACCGAGAATCTAGAATTGGTGTGCGCGATCGTGGAAATGGAGGCTACTAATCGGGCGGCCCAGGAAATCGACGAATGCCTGAATAACGCCTACGTTACCCGGAAACGCCACCGGGAACGTACCGGTCAGCCTTATTATGACATGGCCGTTTATAACGAACTCAAGTATCCGGCCAACCTTCCCGCAGTGCTCAAGATCCGTCCCCAGGCTCTGCAACCCCAGCAGTTGCAAGTCTATGAAGATTTCTCCAACATTCCCCATTTTGCCAGCCAAGCGGCCAGTAGCGGAGCCAAGGACACTGCCGGGGGCACCCGAACGGAACCTTCCTTAACAGCCCGCCAGTGTCTAGATAAATTCTGGCCTTACGTGAGCGAGTTGGATAAATTGGTCACCCAGACCCAAATCAACACTTTAGCGGAGTTACCCCAGAAACACGACATCCGTCTATTGATGGCGGAGGTGGTGATGTTGGTGATTCGTTCGGCCCAGCGACACGTTACCGCGCTGGATTTTACCCAGGTCATTGTACAGTTGCTGTTTAAAAACGAAGGTAACCTCTCGCGTGAAGTGTTCGTGGTGTTGCTTGACAAAATTTGTCGTCTATCACCCAAGGCACTGCGGGAAGTGACCCACTGGTTGACCTATGCCGACGACGAGCGCAAGTACAACATCCCCGTAACGGTGGCCCTGATTCGAGCCCGACTTATCAATCTCGCCGAACAGGACAGTCAGTTGGCTAAACTGATGGAAAGTGGACGGGCCAGTGTCATGGATTTCACCACTCGGTTGATTCGTAAATGCGTACTGGACCCCCAACCTTGTGCTACCCAGGCTGATTTCGGAGCGTCCATCAAGTCTCTGCAGCGAGCTGTGGGTCGTGGTCGGACACCGACTTTGACGGAACAGTTGCTGAAAGACCTAGGGCGACGGGCGCAACCTTTGCTGGCCTCGCCGACGGATGTGGTGGACAACCGAGAATACCCGTACCGCACTGCGTTGGAGGATTGGATGCGAGTGTGTGAACATCCCCGGGTGAGTGAGAAGCAATTGGTCACCTTTGTAATCCATCTGCAGAAGCAGATCCAGTTGGATAACCCGGAGGTGCATGCCAGTTTCTTTTACATTTGCTTCTCCGCCGCTTTGCATCACTACGAAAAGAGTCGTACCATTGCCCTGGGGGTCAACTCTGTGAATACGGAAGCCTATAGCGCCTTGGATGCCCTGGCAAAATTGACGGTCCTCTTGTCCAAATATCCGGTGGCTAGGAACGGTCAGCCGGTGGACACGGTGGACGAGTCCGCAGTGACGTCGTTCCGGTCGATACTCTCTTACATCACGTTATTGTTGGTATTGGAGCACCAGAGACGTGAGCAACTGTTTAACCAGAAGCCTTACTTCCGTTTTCTGGTGTGCGTGTTGGATGAACTCCGGGAAGAATTGGGTAAAACCACCAAGGTTCATTTGGCACTTTTATCGGTGGTGGCCGATACTTTGCAGGCGGTGCAGCCCGGAAGCGTACCCGGGTTCAGTTTCGCCTGGGTATCCCTGGTGGCCCACCGTTTTTTCCTCCCACATTTCCTTATGGCGGAAGAACGTTGGCCGGTGGCCGAACGTCTGCTGATAGATGCTCTGCGGTTTATAGCTCCAGCTCTCTATGGCAACCAGTTGGACGAAGCAGTACGTTTATTGTACAAGGGTATAGTACGTATTATGCTCGTGATTCTCCACGATTTTCCCGAGTTTTTATGCGATTATTTCACTAGTTTCTGCGATGTGATCCCGGTGACCTGTGTGCAGATGCGTAATCTGGTGGTCAGTGCCTACGCCCGGGACATGTGTTTACCAGAACCCCTGTCCCAGGATCTCCACCTGGAAGAATTGCCTGAGGTGCAGCAGGACCCTCGGATCCTTTCGGACTATACCACTGAATTGGAACGTCATGGGTTGAAGGACACCCTTCGTCGGTCGCTCGAGGAAGGACAGGTGGACGCGTGCGTAACCAAATTCACCGAGTGCATTCGACTTCAACCGGTGGGTACCGAGCCCCATCCACCCCAACGCAAGTACAACATCCCTCTGATCAGTTCCGTTGTACTGCACTGCGGTGTGTTAGCCCTGGCTGGGGAGAAACAGGTCAAACGAGATACCGTAACTAACAACCGACGATCTATGACGACTAGCGCTATTGGTAAAGCGGTTTTTGAGTTTTTCAACAAGGCGTTTGCGGCATTACCCGCAGATGCTCGTTACCTGATGCTCAACGCTATGGCCAACCTATTGCGTCATCCTAGCAGTCATACCTATTACTTTAGCAGGATTCTCCTCACTTTATTTACTGAAGGTCAGGTCGAGGAAGTCAAGGAACAAATCACCCGGGTGTTGATCGAACGAGCCGTGGTGAACCGACCACTTCCGTGGGGTCTATTGGTAACGTTGATCGACTTGATGAGTAACGGCGAGTACAAATTCTGGGATCACAAGTTCACCACAATTGCGCCCGAGATCGCCCATATCTTGCAAGCAGTGTCTGATAGCATTACTTCGTCGGCCTAAAGTGAGGGGGAACATGTTGTCGTTTTAATTTGCACAATTTTTTTTTTTCCTTTTCGTATAATCTTTTTCATTTGTTATTCTATTTCTGGCATTCTGAAATTAAATATCCGCTTACTTTTAAATAACAGGAATCATTTCTGCATCCCTTATATCATCAATAGTGTGGCGGGCTGGCTCCTGGGGGTGGAGGTGGGGGTTTCGGTAAATTTGTCAGAGTGTTGCCCTACTTAATGTTCCCCTCATCTTTTAGGCATCCCCGTGGTAGTGTGATACTGGCGGTTGGTGTCAGATTTCTACCTGTCCTTCACTGCTTTTTTTCCTTAACTTTTACGTCAGTGTCTTGACGTTTTCTTTTACCACTTTATACATGCATTGGTCCCGTTTCCTTATTCTTTATTCTTTACTTTCCCACTTTGTCTTCCATTGTTTATGATTTGGGATTTCTCTAATAAGTATGTATTCCACGAGGCTACTATCCGCGCACCATAGTCGTTTCCCCACCTTCCGACCAGCATGGTGCCGTTTACCGCTGCATAATGTCCCAAAATTCTACAGTCCCAACCGATTTTTGTCCACACGACCTTTGGTAAACGGTAAAAATGAAGGAAAAGGTCAACAGAGCCAATCCAAGGAGGGATGGTACTGGATACCTACAGGGGTGGGATTAGGGTTTCTAGGAGTATTCCAATTCTTACGGATCCAACGTCGCGAATCAGAAAAACGTACCCATGGTACCGACGTTTACCCAGGTTCCCCAGCGGTACCTGAAGGACCGTGGCAAGTGCACATTATGACAGCTCTACCACTGAAAGCCATGTCGCGGTTGTTTGGGGCGTTCAATGGCCTCACCATCCCGCTCTGGTTAAGGGAACCGGGTTTCCACCTGTATAGCTGGTTGTTTGGTTGTCAACTGGACGAAATGTTGGAACCCGATTTACGTAAATATCCTAACCTTGGTGAATTCTTTTACCGGGCACTTAAACCGGGGGTACGACCGCTGGATCCAAATGCGTCCTTGGTGAGTCCCTCGGACGGACGAGTGCTCAATTTTGGGGTCATTAAAGGTCAGGTTGTAGAATCGGTCAAGGGATTGACTTATAGTCTGGACGCGTTTTTAGGCAACCACAACAGATTACAGGATGTCACCATGGCCAGGAAAACGGTGGACAGTGGCGCTTTGAAAACTACTGGTAGCGAGTTGGCTGGTGTTAAGGAGCAACGTGTTCAGGAACTGGCTCAGGTTAGTCGCTCTAGCGCGATTACTGACGACAAGGAATTCGCCCAGGTGAACGGTATCACATATTCGCTCAAGGACCTATTAGGTACCGAGCACGATCTTGTGGACAACGCGAACAGACAGGCACCGAATCGGGCACAGCTGCTGAACATGGGCCATCAACCGATCCCCGGCCACGAGCTGTTTTTCTGCGTCATTTATTTGGCCCCGGGTGATTATCACCGTTTCCACTCACCTACCAATTGGGTAGTAGAAACTCGTCGTCACTTTGCTGGTGAACTTTATTCCGTTTCCCCCTATGTGCTAAAAATGATCCAAGATTTATTTGTACTTAACGAACGGGTAGCTCTTCTGGGACGTTGGAAATATGGTTTCATGTCCATGACCCCCGTGGGTGCGACCAACGTGGGTTCCGTTAAAATCAACTTTGACCCTATTCTCCGGACGAATGTCAAGGAGAATGTGCCCAGTGGTAGTTTCCGGGAAGTATCGTACCGTATGGCCAGTCCGATCCTTCAGGGTGTTCCGCTGGTGACGGGTGAAGAAATGGGCGGGTTTCGGTTGGGCTCGACTATTGTTCTAGTGTTTGAAGCTCCGTCAGATTTCAAATTCCTGATCCAGCCCGAGCAGCGTATTTTAATGGGCCAGGCCCTGGGCACGGTGCCAGATTCTGAGATTTTGTGAACAATGGCACATGCATGATCTTTCATCAAATATATTTTTTGCTCCGGTACAAATTCAAAGTAAACGTAAAATTTGACCAACAGACTGTTCCCCTCAGTAACGCATCGATATACAGTCTTGTCTAAATGATCATATTAGCAGCACTGTACAACTACAGTCCGTTTGTAGCCAAATGAACCCCGAACGTCTTTACACTTGCATAGGAGTAATGCAGAAAATGCAACCACTGCCTATCTCAGGAACGTATCACGGAGTACCACTTCCACTTCCTGCCTCGACAAGTAACCTCGTTATAGATACAATTCCCAAAGTTTGCCGATCAGAGGAAAAGGACTATTGCTGATTTAACGGAATCATTAAAGCGAAAAAGTGCCAAGGGCATTGCCACATTCACGTATAAAATCTGGTCTCCCAATTACCACTGCACATCAGTAATCAAACGACGAGCCCTCCTAACCCCCAGCAACTTTCCTACGACCAGACAAACTCGGAATACGGCACATTTCATTTGTAATCCTACAATTAAACTCACACGAAACAATTCACTTACTTATCCCAATGGGTCATCACATAAAATTCGATTAACCTATATTTAAACCTGATACCGATATCCGTCATCGTTTTATTTCTACCTTTATCTCGCCTCATTATGGCCTCTGCACCTATGAGGGTGGGCATGTCAGATCTCCAACGGCGCCACATACCCATCGCATGATAAAGGTTAGGACCCAGACCTATTCGTTTGTCTAGTTGTCCCCGTTCCTGTGGTGAAATGAGTACAAGGGTGGTGGTGCCATTTGCCTAGCCTACACTTTTACCTTTATGTCCAACTAGTAGCTAGTTTCTTTTTTCTTTCTTTGTTATCATCTTTTTTCATCTCGAATATGGGGGTAGCTTGGTGATTCCTATGTCCTGGGCTTGTGGGAAGTGACTGGTGATCATCACTGCAACCCAAAAGGGAGCACTCCTCTCCCAAAAGCACAAACTGCCTTGAAAAAAAATATTCCAATAACTGGCGTTTTGACAGCAATTACCATCAGAACACCTACTTGGTGAATTCTTTGGATTAGCTTCTCAAATGGGCAAACTAAAACCACTAAGTCAGATATTATGAATGAATCCATTCCAGGGACTGAAATCTTATCTTGGGAATTGTAGGCCACTTAACAGTACTTTTTGGTACTACTATTGTGGAATAGTTAAATGCCACACGTTATGTGTTACAAGGACAGAGAAGGAGGTTGTTATTCTCGTTACTTTGATTCCGAGTTCATTGGCTCGTGTCAATTTTTACCTAGACTCGTGAGATATTACGTAATACTGGGTGTGGGTGATTCGGCAGATAAATATATTAATATCCCTACATGATCCTCTTTGATTCCGTTGCAATACCACGAACTAGCTTTGAAATATAATAACGGATTAAATTTTAACGATTATGCTGATCAAAATATTATCTCTTTTACAGTTCGCTATTTAAAATATGGTAACTATAGCAAGGGCATTCATAAATTTATACGGTGCAAAATTTCATTAGAATAACTTGTGCCAAGTGAGGATTTCCGCTGGTCAGATAGATGCGCGAGAGATTATAAGCGGCTTCGTATTGACAAGGTGTTATAAAATGGGTCACACGTTCGAGATTGACGTGGTCAAGAGAAATGGCGTACGGGAGCAAAGGGCCCGGTAAGTCATGAGCCGTCCAGGGGGTATTCCTGAGGATTAAGTCGTGGGTTGACCGCAACCCTAAAACGGCTTCGTAATACGGTACGGCAAGATAGTCCAACCCGATATGTTGGAATGCGCGCCCCAGGTTATAAAGTGCTTCCCGCTGGCGCATTTGTTGAAGGGCGGCCTTGGCACCACTATCTGTGGCGACCGGATCATCGTCGGTCACCGCTATTGTATCAAGCATCGCGCCACTCATGATCATTTCAAAGTAGGTATACAAGTGCTTAAAGGCTTCCAAAATCATGTGGTGACGGTTAGCCCCCCGTCGTTGCATAGCACGGTGCAAGACGGCTATTCCTTCATACAGTTGCAAAAGGGGATCGTGGGGCATCTGTTCGCTAGCCAACCGGTAAAGGTGGGCCGCCTGGCTATACATATCACGGTGCATTTGGATATGAGCTCGCAGGGTCATCAAAAGGGCTTGTAATTCCTGTCGGTTGGCCTGGGGTAGTTGTTCAAAGATCCTCTGGAACCGCGAGGTGTTACACTCTTGGCTACGAGTCATGGGGAGCGAAGGGTTCCCAACGGCTGGCTGTTGGGTTAGGGTATCATTGGGGTTCGACATGGACGATGGTACCATGGTTTGAGAAAAATAGGTAGATTTAATCCAATGGTCCCGCGGGAGTTTGTACAAGTACCCCGGGAACATAGTATTAATATACCGGAATAGTAGTTTACTAACCACAGGGTTATCGCCAAAAGGGGTCAAACGGCTGTTACCGCTCGTCATGATCGCAAAAAGCCGGTAGGGCGTGATATCACCATTACCATTGGTAATCCAGTTCCGGAATACCGGGTAAGCCAAGTCGAAATTGTCGGTGTGAAGGCTGAGCAGCACGTAGAGGTTACGAAATTGACGTGCCACATCAGGCTCAAGGCGGTAGATATTGGCCCGACTGACCACATCCAAAAGGCGATCGGCCTCTTTGGTTCGGGAGAGGTGGATCAACTGTAATGTGTAGTTTATAAAAAATCGGCGCCATTCGTCAAAGTGAATTCCGCGGAAGAGTGCGGGGACCACTTGGGTTTCGGTTACTTGTAACGGCTCTCCCGACAAGGTGGTAGGTTGTGATTCCGACTGATAGTCTAAAGTGCACGAAACGGTGCCATCCAAATGGGCTTCCCGGCGCGAGGAGGAAGCAGTGGGTCCCAGTGGAGTTTCTTCAAGTACGTGTTGTCCTCGGGCCACGCTGATTATATCAGGCGCCACGTTTAAACGCCGCATAATCCGGTTAATACGTTCTTCCAGAGAGAGATTAAGCACCGAGTCCGTACTCTGACCTTGGGAGGCGTTTAACAGGGCAGCCAGGGAAGCTGCAGTAGGAAGCCGCTGTCCAGGAGCGCGGTAACCGGTAAACCTGGCATTCGAGTGTCTGGGAAAAAATTCACGAGTGTGGCGAAAATGGTGGAATAATTTAAACGCCGTGTCACAGTATTCGCTACGAGCCTGGGCCAACCGGGCCCGTTGTTCCCGTATGGTTTGGTACAATCGTTCGCGGTCAGACATGGACAGATTACGCTGAACACATGATTGGTAATATTTCTCGATGGAGCGGTCCAAACTTCCCTCCTGTTCTGAAATTTGATCACGTAAGAGGTTGACAATGCGGAACCACAGCTCCACATCCTTTTCAGCACGCTTCAAACGACGTAACTGCGCGTCTCGTTGAATTTGGCGTAACTTGTTGGGTGGTAAAGGACCCGATGTCTGGCCACTGAAATGGAACAGGGCACCTTCCTCGGGAACACCAGGGGTAACCGTGGGATTGATCACCGCTGTTTCCTTTATACGCTGTGAAATGAAAGCCTGGCTTTGTTCTACGCGCTGGAACCAGTGTAGAGCCTGAGCGTTATCACCTGTCTCTTGGTATAATTCTGCCAGGGAAAGTTGACCTTCGAGATCTTGTGGATCGTTGGTGACTGCGGTCGTTAAGCACTCGATGGCCTTTTCTAGATCACCCAACTCCCGGTAGCACATCGCCTTTTTGGACCAAAGTGCAGGGGACGTGGTTTGCTCCTGGGAAAGCACGATTTCACAGGCAGCCAGAGCAGCACGAGGGAAAGCGCACCGCATCAACACATCAATCGTTTCGTCAATCAGATCGATATAATCTACAAGGGAACTATCCCACAGGGTCGTGAGGTAAAGCATACCTATCTCTGGTTGTTGCAGTAAGAGATAGGCCTGACCGAGCTTGACGCGCAGTTCCAAAGGAATATCGTGCGCTTCGGCCATCTCCAGTGCATTTAGCAGTTCACTGCTTCGTTCCACACCCAGGATCTCAGTTGACGTACCGGGAGCAGCCCCCTCATCCTGTTCGGGTTCATCTTCCTCTCCTCCCTCTGCTTCGTCTTCAGATTCCGAACCAGATTTCCTTGTCCGGTTGGACGAAGCTTTGGCTGATTGGCTTCCGGGAAGGCGGGGAGTGCCCTTGTTGACAGTATAATGCAAACGAATACGGAACCGCTGGCCCATGGCTTGGACTAACTGGGTAGTGACGAGTTGGGAACCCCATTCCATATCGGGTTGGATCAGTAGCTGAATAGTGCAGGCCAGATCGTCAGAATTCAAGTATTCGCCAAACACCGCTATTTCATTGAGCTCAAAGTCGTCCATGGTTTCGGTAACTGCAGGGGTGGGAGGAAGCCATGGTAGTTTCACGTGGTGTTTACTCTGCCTATTTCGAGTACTGGGTGGCAGAAATGACGGGGCTACCGGGTCATCCGCCTGGGAGGGTTCGTTCTCATCTTGGTCCGAGGATTCCATAGCGCCGTCATACTGTGACCGAAAGAGTTCGATGGCATCACTTTCTTCGGGAGTATTCCACCATATTTCGCCACCCCGCTGTTGTAAATAACGCACGCCGTGACGTAAATGGAAAATGATCTTTTCGTACTCTCCCTGCAACATGCACAATTCCGCAAAGATGTTCAGGTCACTCAGGGTAAATGGTTTGTCATTCATCTCCCCTTGATTGGAATTGAAAAGGTCTGTTGATTCGGACTGTGCTGTCTGCTGTCGGTCGGTGGTATACCAATGAAAAAAGAACCGCTCGTAATAGGCAATGGCGATATCGTGTTTTTTGAGATCGGCGCATATGCGGGCCAGTGTACGAATGGTGTCCAAATCCCAAGGCTGGGTGACTAAATAGAGTTGCAAATCGGACACGGCTCGTTCGGGTTTATCCAGTTGCAAGTGAATTTGACACCGTTCGACAAGGGCCTCCTGGTTGGTATTATCGGCCTGTAACGTTTTGGAAAAACAGTACAACGCCTGGTGAATGTCGTTTTGCTCCAACGACATGTGGCCGAGTCGATTCCACAGTGTCGTATCATTAGGAGTAATGTGGGCTGCCACCAGATACATCATCAACGCCCGCTTGCGATCACCCAGTTCGTCCTGTATCATTGCGAGGGAAGTCCAAGCCTGTGGCACCTTGGGGGAGATACGGATCACTTCCTGTAAGGTGGACAGTGCGCCGTCATAATCTTGTGTGACGTACTGCATATTGGCGTACCCTAGCAAATTGCGTAATTCGGGGCTCAATGGCGGTAGTCGCGGTCCGTGGGAACCCGTTCCACGGCCTCGTCGCTTCTTCCTTCTTTTGGTACCGATACTACTGGCTTCTTTAAATTGCCGGCGAAAACTCTGGTAGGCTCCCTCGGGATCCACTTCAGGATCAACTCCTAAGTCGTCCAAGTTCTCCTCTGCATCGGATTCGCTATCCAGGTGTATCTGCGCTATTTTCCTTGAGAAGGTACCCAATTGCCATTCCTCTTTGTTGTTGTCGATAATGTCATCCAAGAGGTTGGCAAGCTCATTCTCTGATAGTTCGGGGTCAATAGGCGAATTGCCATGTGGATCGTCTTCCATTTAGTTCGTTTTGCGTAATGATATCACCGATAAGTTGTGCGAAGAGTAAGTATAAGGGGTCGGGTAAAAAAAAGAACAAGATGGTGACAAGGAGTGGTTTGACTCTCAATATTAAGCAATGAAGAGATTGAGTAAACAACACACGGTTATTAACAATTGAAAATAAAAAAATTTAAGTGTAAGTGAATTGCTCAACTATAGGGGCTGTTTGAAATATATAAAAAAATGCTATGAGCGACCACAACGCATCGTTGAGTCCGTTTGCTTTTGATAGTGTCTACAAGATCTAAACACGCCAATCTTTCTCACTTATCAGAATCGATCAGTTATTCTTACGTGGTTTCATCCCTGAATTTTTGACTCACCTTCAGTTACCACCATGTACATTCGCCAAGCTACCGTAAGTAAAGACGCTGTCATGTTCAGTGAGGGAAATCTATACTACTATCGATTTGAGTGAAAACGGTGCTTAAATTCTCAAAGTTTGATGGTAATGCTTTATAACTGTTACGAGATCTTGCTCGCTTTGGTAATTTAGAAACTAACCGACTTTTCTAAGATTCATCCTATGTTCTTGCATCTCTCACATTTCGTGATCGGGTTCTTATGTGGATACCAACGAAAATCATAATAGATTGCCGATTTACCCGGGATGCAGAATTGCAACCTCACTAATCTACCCGAAAATTATCAAATGAAATATTGTAAGTGGACCAATGGTGCAATAGCTGACCCTGGTCGGCAATAGAGCATGGTATTGTATTCGAATTCCATTTTTTTTTCGCTCTCCGGGGTAAGTCACGACCGCCGACGGTACGAATTACTCCTGCTAACGATTCCCTATAGATACTAATCACACCACTATACCATATTTTGACGAAATGGTACGGACATGACACCACCACGAACTATGAATTCAGATATCTACCATTTAACTTCATGGCCACAACTTACCTTCGTTGCGGAGGATGATCGAGGCCGTATTATCGGTTACGTATTGGCAAAGTTGTAAGTAACTCTAATGAAAGGTTGGCCGTAGGTAGCCGAAGGATTTCAGCGGACCGCAGGAGATTCAGCAAAACATATTCTAAGCCAATTATAATCACTTCAGCTGACTTTTTTTTTTTACTTTGTTTGGATGGACTTCTCCAGGGATGAGGACCAAAATTCCCCACCCCATGGCCATATCACTTCCCTTTCAGTGATGCGCAACTGTCGACGTTTGGGTTTAGCCGAAAAATTAATGAGACAGTCCCAGCGTGCCATGGCCAACGTGTTCAACGCCAAGTACGTATCTCTGCATGTCAGGAAAAGCAATACCGCCGCCCTGAGTCTATATCGGGACACATTGAAATATTCGATACATGAAATAGAAAAGGGTTACTACGCCGATGGTGAAGATGCTTACGCTATGCGTTTGTCGTTAGTATGACTTTAAATCGAAATCTGATACGAATCCTTCAGTAACCACCTTGTACGGTTTGGAATTTGTCATAATGCTCATCAGCTTTTATTCGATGAGTCAAATATGTTACTCGCCCAAAAAATACCCATGTCTGATAATAAATCTAGTAGGCATTTTAATGGCGCTCCCACATTTAAGGATTGTTTTTTTATTGCCCAGTCATGATTAAATGATATGGTCCTGGGTGACTCATTGATTTATCTATTATCAAACTGCCACATGTAATGGGTGTGGCTGTGCTGAAGCACTCAAACTACCCATGGATGGCCTTGAACGAACCCCCTGTTTCGGAAAAAAAACCCATATGGGTAGTTATTTTTCGCTATATAGTCGAAACAAAAACTAACCATACTATAAACAATCACCCTAGCGCTGATATTTCTATAAAGAGCCGAAATATCCAAACTTTTTTTGGTTAAAGGGACTTTGCCAGTGCAGTAATCTCAATGTCTAAAATACTCACCAAAATGTTGTATCAACCCAAGGAAATGGAGTTATCATACCTTCCTTGACTTCACCCAACAGCTGGTTCACCGCGGCTATTGATCAATAGCTAATAGGCAGTACCTCACATAATGGTTAAGTTGATGTCAGCAAAAATATCATTGATATACGTAAATCAGGTTTGCACAATTTATTTTCGTTCATCACCATCGCATAATTGGAATATGTACAACACGAAAACTGCCCTGCCTTTCCATCTATTGACCGCCTACCTGTTTTCAAAAGAAGCTTCGACAAAAATTAAAAGTATGACCAGTCACGACCAACAACAGCAAATTAACGGTCAGTATTCCCAACACCCTCGCACTATTAGTAAACTATCAAGCAAGACCAGAGTTACAAAGCACAACGGAATCCTACGGGATGTACCGCCAATGTCCGAAGGTTGACCAGGACGACTGTCTCACTTGTATCAAACCGCGGAATGCATACGATCCGACACACTTGCCCTTCGGCTCCCTTGACTAGTTTG
>JAOPJG010001350.1:0-10042 GCA_027478255.1 Dispira simplex | reverse complement strand
CACATCCACTGTATAATCTCTTCTGGACGATTTTGCTGGATGGTTACCAAATAACAAACCCCCTGGGACGATAATAGCTGGGACACTTGGGGTAGAAATTGGTCAATGACCTCTCGACCGTCGATGCCACCGGCCCATGACGCGGTGAGTGATGTCGTGGTGCCGCATTCTTGGGAAGACGTCACCGCGTACGGAGGATTAAAAACCAGTATGTCGATTTGATGTCGAAGCCGTGGTAGTAAACCCTGCACGAGGTTAGTGCATATAGGGTGTAACCGACCAGAGTCTAACCCGTTGTGTATACACGTCTGTTGTGTGGCTTCAAGGGCTGCCCAGTTGAGGTCCGTTACTAAATACTCGGTTTGGGGTTGGTGGGCAAGTAATTGCGTGGCTAAAAACGCGGTAACAATGCCCGAGCCACACCCTACTTCTAAACATACCGTGGGGCGGATGTGGTTTTGCACGTAGTCGTAGTCACTTTCTAATGCATCGAGAAGTAGAAAGCTGTCCTCGGCCGGTTCATAAAATTGGTGATAATCAACTTTTTTAAAATGGGGCAAGCTAGGTGTCGGAAAGCTAGGCATGATTATAACGGAAGTGCAGATAATCTACAGGTCAATACGGAGCACATGAAGCTATTATCGATATTCACTCAATGAAGACGTGGACTATGGAATATTTGATGGACATAACCAAAGTAGTCGCGCCGTGTCGCTGGCATGGAAAAAAAAGACAGAAAAACGATAGGAATAGAATTGACCATGTGCTTGACTGGGTTGGTGGCCACAGTTTCAATATGGGTAGTTTTTTTTTCGACTATATAGGGATAAATCCGCCGAAATTGAATGGGTCTCACAAAATTCTATTGATAATATTTTTGATGGTACATTTTTTGCACAAATTCTCTATATAGTCGAAAAAATATCACCCATATGCTGTATGGCTATTGCAGTTATACCATTTGAGATTTTTTCATGCTTTAATAAATCGGGAAATTTCTTGAGAATGTTCAGCTGGTCCTGCTGCATTCTTTCCGACAGTGCTCACATGGACGATTTACAAAATAACCATCAGCGTCTAGACGAGGAAATCGTGGCCCTCAGGGCCATTTATGGGGACCAGGTGGTAACATGCATTGACTCCTCCGAGACCAATTTACATAATGGTAAACCCCAAAACGCCTCGATCACCTATACGTTTTGTTACCCAGTGGCGAACGGGCAGTTCCGGGTTAACTTTATCTTATATTTCCCGAACACCTATCCTTCCCAGCAACCACCCGTGGTGGAGTGGCTCTCCGCTCAGCGCTGTGACCTGGCCCAAGTCGACCCGACCGAGTTGACACTACCACCGCAGTGGAGAGAAACCCTAATCCCCAACCTGGATCGGTTAGCCATGACCGATACGATGAGACAGGCCATCGCGAAGGCATGGTCGGATATTTGGCAGGTTAATGGCTACGAAGTGGTGGTGTTCCAATGGTTGGAATGGTTAAGCGATTATCTAGAGGGCCAATGGGCAACCTTACCCTCGGCAGAACAAGTCTTGGAGAATTACGTGGCAAAGAATGCTACCTTGACTATACCGGATACTAGTACTGAGGATGACCTTCATGATCAATCTAGTACATCACCAAGCCCGAATTCCAACTCTACGGTTCACAGCACGGTATCAACACCTGCGTTGGATACCCGAAAACTGGTGGTTACCCAACTCCACAGCGTACCGGGTCAGTCATTCGCATCCCATTCATTACCGGAAATTATCACTGGGGGGCTTATAGAGGATCGCCGCAGTGTGTTTGTAGCCCACGTCAGTCGGGTACATTCGGTTCCCGAGGCCCAATACGTAGTGTGGCAACTCCTCCAAGACCGAAAAATTGCCAAGGCTACCCATAATATCGTGGCCTATCGTATCCAATCTGATAATGGTCCGTGGATCCAGGATTATGACAACGATGGGGAAACCGCGGCTGGAGGACGCCTATTGCATTTATTACAATTGTTGGAAATGCGCAACGTACTTGTGGTTGTCACTCGATGGTACAGTGGTATCCAATTGGGTCCGGATCGCTTCAAGCATATTAATAATAGTGCCCGGCGGACATTAGAAAGTGCCGGATTTCTTGTTCCTAAATCCACCACGAGCTCCAACCAACGAAAAAAGGAAAATGTGAAAACGCATCGTAAATAAATTATGGGTGCACTCTGCTTCTGTGGGAGTAGTTGATACAAGTGGGATATGGAAGCGAGACTACCATTTCTTCTCATATGTTATCGGCAAGAGATGCCTCAACTTCATGGTGTCCTCAAAGTTATAGTGAAGGAGCGACAAGTGGAGGGATTATCCGAATGTCACCTGGGTTAGTCGAGTCCAAGCCATTAGTAAACAAAACCTTAAGCGCCTCAAGCCATGGTCTATGGTTAGGCGCTCCCATGTGAAAGCTTTTCATCTGACGAGGAAGAAAAAAAATATCCCGGCCTATAGAAGTGGTGAAACTTTTACGGTTATGAACTAAGGTTTCTGCGGATAATAGTAACACTGATATGTCATTGGTGACAATACTTACGAGGAGTACCCTGCTTTTGACCTCTAGTTTAGCGTTCCCCAGTCCGTGCGGTTTTCCAAGATCCACAGGGTCCAATGGTTGACTTATCCAAACCCATATGATCAGTGCGATTGGTAACATCCCAATAAATTTTCCGGCGTCAAGCCGGTAACGGTCTTTTTCCTGGCCATTCTATGACGTTGTATTTAATTTTAAATCACACACCGCAGTTTTCAAGTAACGTACTGGCCATACTATTGGCAAACCATAGCTTTGTAATGGCCCCAAAGAATTATCAGCACGAATGATTAGTTGCATATCCAGCTCGATTCGTTCTGTCAGTCGTCCTCTGTCGACTACCGAATTCGACCAGGTGAAACCTCTCGTTACACAAGTTTGGTTAATTCTTCCACCGGGATATGGAATAGCCCAATCACCTCCCCCCATTCCATTTTTCATTCCCTTCTGTACGGGCGACTCGGACATACAAGTAGTACCCCTCCCCCTTCTCTTAAACCACGCTTGTGTCAGACCAGTCCAGCAGTTCGTGGTAACTTCTTTTTTTCTTCCGGATTTCTCCGATGCTGCACTTACACACATTATCACTAACAGGCTATGCTTCAGCTACTATAATTTTGGGAGATAAAACAAGTAAGCGACAGCCAATTTTTATCTATTTTACCCTTGACAACGAATTCGACTTTTAGTTTTAGGACTGGTTTATTCAGGTGTCACTGTATTTTGGTCTCCTCATTTTTCAAACGGTTGGATACCGAATGTAACCAACGCCAAAGTTTACTCGGTGGACGGCCAGCCCTGTCTAAAGCGAAAGAGTCAGGTGTTATTTCGCACAACCACGTTTGGTCATTATTCTTATCACTCTTTTTATTTTTTATCTTTTCCTTTTTGCTTTGAAAAACACAAAAGAGTTGCTTATCTATCAACACGTCGTCATTTCGCCATTCCCTGGCTGCTCGTTGCGATTGTATTGTTTACTCACACGCCTTCTGCCCTAACTACCGAAAATCAGTCTCGAATTACTTTCTGTCTTGGCATTCCCCCGTTTTTTTTAAAGTTAGCCTTGCCGGACTTTCCCCTCCCTGTTATTGGTATTACTAATTACGTAAGAAAGTGGTGAATGGCTGACCATAACCATTCAATTGGCCATTTCAACTGGGAAGAGTGGGGAATTGACCCTGAAGCCCTGGGTTTATTGGACCCAAGTTTCAACACTGCTCAACTTTCGCAAAACCAACCCCTGGCTTCCGTTACGCACACCAACAACAATAGCGTGACCCCTACGGCAACTTCCCACCATTCCCCTACCTTGCCTAAACAAATACAGCAGGCCCTGACGACTGCTTTAAGTGGAGGCAACTATGAAGCGCTGAAACAGGTACAACATTTACAGCAAACCCATGCGGCGGCGTTACCCCATACCCCACTCAGCGTGGGTCCCCAACCTTCAACATACCTCCAAACTATGAATACGACCATGTCCCCTTCTCACTCGCAGCTGACCACTACACATGCGTTGGCCACCTTACCTACCGACAGTCCATCCCATTCACACGGTGGGCTGGCCCTAAAATCACCTGCCATGTCCCCCACGTTACTACCTGAAGCGGCGTTACCCAACCCGTCCAAGGCACGGAGTCGTAAGAAGCGTCCGCTTTCGGACCGCGGTATTGGGTCTTCTTCCCACCCAGCCGAGGCTTTGTACGCCATATCCCAAAAGAAAACGGGTACATTAGGGGCTAGTGCACGAGCTCGGGGATCTAGAAAAGTGTCAGGAAAAGTTACTACCACCCCGAGCTTAACAACTAGCAATACGCAGAATACCACGGGACGACCGCAGCTGCGTAGGGCCTCCGGAGCTACTATTGAATCCTCACCTATGACCTTCACTCCCACTTCCGATGTCTACCAGACCTCTTTGATGTTGCACCCGTCACCTTTTATGTTTGATCCCACTACCTGGTCCCCGTGGGGTCCCAATGACACCCGTGCGTTATCCAACCTCAGTTTGACCAGTCCGGGTCTACTAGGGTCACCTTCCTTGGACTTCTCCAACCATACCAGCCCGGTCTTTCATCCTACATCACACTCCCATATGGACTTTCGACTGGGCAGTCCCTACCTCGCGGTCAACCCTCAAATGACCATCTCGAGCAGCAGTGCCCAAGAACTTTCCCTAGGTGCGTTTGCTTCTCCCGGACTCTCGTCCACATTTCACCACTTGACCTTTTCCCAGGTTCCTATTTCCGAAGGAACTACGGAGACCACCACGACTTCCCAGTCTGTCGCCGTATCGCCATCATCCTGCCAGGATAACGTGGAACTTGCCATCGATACTCTAACCCCAGACACTGTTAATGCCGTGGGTCCAGTAGCCACTGCACCCCTGACCTCGGAATCCGGTGGGCCGGTGACTACCTTGCCCTTGGCCCCTGCTACCCCGGCTTCGCTAATGCAGCTGGATGTGCAGCCACTTATGTCTATCAAAAATTCACAATTGAATTTCCAGTCTGCACTGGCCTCAGTCCCTGGGAATAATTCAAAACAACAAGGCTTTCAATCTGATCTGGCATCCCCTTCCACAACACTACCGATCCTAAAAGCGTCTAATCAGGACCTAACGCAAATACCCCACGAAGGGATGGCCACCACCAACGGCTCCAAGCCCGTTGACAATAGTGCAACACGTATTCTGGAGTCTATTCCCATCCAGCTCACCTCCCAGATCCAGTGCAGTACCGGAAAATCCAAGGAGCCTGAAAAGCGGAAATCTACGGGTAAGGTACCCCACCTCCGGCCTGATTGCCCCATGGGAACAATTACCGGATCATCTGCATCATCAACGCGTCCTCCTTCCACCTCAATGCCTCCGTCATTTGTTTCACCGACAATGGGTCCTTCCCCTCGCATCGCCAGTGGACCGTCCACTCGGTTGGTATCGCCGGCTCTAAAACCTGGGGCGTCCTCCAGCGCCAAAATGCCCATGACTCCCAAGGTACCCTTGATACCCTCGGGAGAGCTCAAACCGACGAGTACCCTCAAAGTGCCCATTTCCCCCCTACCACGCGGCAGCACTTCCTTGAGCACTTTGGGTCTCTCGCCCGCCGAAATTGCGGCTCGCTTGACCGAACGTAGCAATTATCAAAATTTGTTGACGGGTGACTCTCAGCGATTAGGATTAAATTACGATCACGACTTGCATTCGGGTCTGGAACAACGACGATCTAACCACAAGGCTGCCGAACAAAAACGCCGGGACTCACTTAAGCGGTGCTTCGAGAACTTGCAAGTCAAGGTACCGAATGTGGATGAACGGATGGTGAGTAAGGTGTACCTGCTTAACAAGGCCTCTGCGTATATTGTGGAATTGGAGGAACAGCACCGTCGCGACCAAGAGAAAATTCGGATGCTACAAAATCAGCTGGATATCCTGGATCCAGTACGGGGAGAGGCTGAACCTAGCTCTTCCTCGTTGGGTATAGGTCAGGAAATGCCATCGTCTACTCTGGATATTTCTGATGGTGCTACCAAGGAATCGGATAGGTCTACCACTACCTCCCCTGCCATGTAATGATCATGTTTTGAGTGTTCAACTATATAAGCCGATGTAACACTCCTTTGTCATATATGGTTTGGAAAAGATTATCGAAAGCGATAACGAAATATACAGTGTATACTGATAACCGTGTTCGTTATTTCAAGGAGAGGACACATAGCTCTGAACCGTTTCGTTACAACGTTAGCATACGTTAATACCTATTTTTTTCTTAATTCACGAAGGCGGAACAAAGTGTCATCCATTAGACCATTGACTATTACACCCTCCCTTACACATAATGTTATTCTTATAAGGAAAGATAGCCTTTAATAAACTAAACTTTAAACTGATTGTAATAAACTGGGAGAGTGTTGTTAGACACTTAAACATAGATAAACAATAAACCATTTTTTCACCAGAGTGAAGGAAGGAGTGAGAGGGAGAGAGCAGGAACAGTGGGAGAGTGAACGAGATATAATATATCAGACTGAGGGAGTGAGTAGCGAAGAAATCACGTGAAGTAAATTACTGACGGAGACGGAAAACATGGAGATTAACAATAACTAAGCTGTTATAGTGAGAATGACAATAGAGAGTACTAAGTAAAGGATTAAGGCATTCATTCATAACACATCAATAAACGGTCATAAATAGAAAAGCTGAAGAGGGATGAGTTCATTAAAGAAGAGCAAGAACATGAATATTAGAAGAGAGACTATTACAGTCAACAGTTGAATAGATAAACAGCTGCACTTTACAGGGCAAGTGAACAGTAGATGGATGGATGGATGGATAGATATCACACTAGATACACTAATGGTCAATTCACTAGTTAACAGCCCTCACTGAGTATGAAGTGTGTTACCCCCATATACAACGTATACACAATGTAACGTCTGTGTGTCTATGATGCAGGTCTAGCCTCACACTGTGGTTTGGCAAGAGCTGTGTGTAGCGACCATACCAGGATCTCAGTATACAACTAGATCTACACACCAGAGAGATGAGCAATACAACCAGTATCACACAATGCAATATTCACACAACAAGTCAAGAGGGAACTTCAACCTACTAAGACTAAGGTTTATTTGATAAGATAAAAATAAGAATATTAATGAGAATTAGAATAAGATATCTTGCTTAGAGTGGATTATATGCTGCTGATGGGGTTGGGGTTAGATGTCTCCAGCTAGGATGATTAACATGTTGATCTGACCATTATTTCACTTATTTGGAAGACAATGCTTTGGGACCTAACAGTGGGCATGAAAGGTGCTGCCTAAGGTATTATTGGCATCATTATGCAGTTTCGAATTAGAGTAACCCAATGAATGAAAAGATAGAATGCTAAAATTCAGATATGTGGTGGTCTCCACACAAATCGTCATTCTATATTAGAAAAAACAGGAATGGGTAAATAGTTTCTCACAAATGACATTAATTTATACACTGCTTATATAGAATTAAACACTGGTAAAATGGGCGGCATACAATATCAGAAGGTACAGTGAGCCCTGTACCATTCTCAGGTGAGTGATGGGGCTTCTTGAAAGTAACCATTGCTGCAAATATAGCCCTAGTGGATGATAGAGGTCCAAGTTTCCTAATTGTTTTCTACTATAGAGCAAGCACAGTATGTTGCACAATTATTCCCAGTAATCTGGAGTTTATTGAAAAGTGAAAATACCATTAAGGAATTAAAAAAGGAAAAGCATAATCAAATCAGCCAGTCACAAGGAGTGGTATAGAGAAAAATCCCAAGAGATGAAAAAACTCTACCCACCCAAAACTGAATCATGTGATGGTGATGTAGAAACGGGCTGGACCTGCATATAATCAAATTCCGGCATAGTTCAACAGCTAATGAGTAAACAAGCATTCAAACCACAAAATAAGTCAATCAAGAATAAAATAGTAAGAAAACATAAAAATAGTACTTGTATCCAATGTAGGGTGTTGACTTGGAATTATATCTCCGTTGCCACAAATGACAGTTATTCAGACAAGGGACTGGTCTTTACCTCTTAGTTTGTGGTTAACCCAATTCCTCCTAGAGTGCTGGGCTTATCATTCTGGGGAGGTTGAGTTATTATGCCCGTTCTCAAAAATTCATCAAAATTTTCCTCGGTAGCGCCCTTCACGTTACCCGTGTATAGTTGGAGAGCATATTCCCTTCCTTTCGTTTCTAAACAGGTCTTCCATAAATCTACCGTACTCGGGGAATCCTGTTTCCGTACATAGGCTTCACCATCAAAATACTCAAGAAATGAATCATCCACGGGTGACGAAGACATATGATAACAGTGAAAATTATTATTTATATTTTTCTCGGGCATTCCATGGATATTGGCCTTTATCCCAATGGTGATTTTCCCAAAAAACGGGAACTGGTTAGGAACTTCAGTCGCTTTAGTGGAGCATATAAAGCTGCCACCCACATTAGATTTTTCAATTAATGGGTGAAAGCGATGTGGAGCTTCCTCTGTTTCACTTAAGCTGCGCATAAATTGAGAAAAAGCTGGAACCATGTCACGAGCAATTGGATTTTCAGGAAAACACCATTTGCCTCTCCCTTCCACAACGGAAAGGCAGGCCAGCAAACCTATAGCGAACGTAAACTTCATCGTGGCGTGGAACGGTCAGATGGAGTAGAACAAGACGTGGATGTCGGTAGAGAAGGTAAACAGGAAGCTATAAATAATGCGGAGCGTGTTGGAAAAGCTAAATGAACAATTGTTAGCCACGTTGGTGAGGCAATGTGATAATAAAGCAGACTAGCAAAAGGTTTATATAATAAGCGCCACAGCAAAAATTGAATAATCCAAAAAGGGACATCGGAGTATTCCCTTCCCCCGTTGCCGCTTACTCCGCCCCATTTCATTCCTTCCACACTATGTTTTCCGTTAGTGAATATCATATAGCATGTGTCACTCCACTCTATGATGTCATGCACGAAGCTTCGAATGCCAATAAAAAGGAGGGTAGAGTACGAACAAGACTAGGGTCACTCTATGTGGTCCATGATTTTAGTTTCTAGTTCCACTTGCCGTAGGTTTGCCCTTTCCATCCATCCCTTGTTTCTCCCTCTCCGACTCTCACTTAGAACTGGTGGTAACGCTCATTCAGGACAGTCAAAAGAGTACTTTGAACATTCCCACTTGTACCACCACATGACCCTGGGAACTCTGATGAGTAATAGAGAATATAGATGAGATATACGGTCCCTTTCTTGCTCTCTGCTTCTCTGCTGTGCCACTCTTAAAAGAAATATGAGAAACATACCCTGGTTTCCCTAACAGTTCTTGGCCAACACATAATATCTCATAAGAGGGAAAGGACGATCAAAAAGAGAATCACTTTCCACTCACTCAACACCAGTTGGTGGACGCCACCTTGTACTACCTCTTCAACAGAAGCAGAAAAGGGAGAAAATAAAGGAAAGAGGGATGTTACCATTTTTATGGGGTAGTTGCAGCGACCATACCGAAGTAATAGCGAAAAACGGAATGCGGCAATGGGTTTATTCTATAAGAATATTCCATGGTGGCGTAGTGTAGACGGTTAGCCTGAGGGATATTCTAGCTAATTCATGTGAAAATATACGGCTATATTAACAAAAAATAGCGCTAATCCATCAAACCATGCGAAGCTTACTAAAAATGGGAGGGACCTGTTCAAAATTGACACACGTGGTGCATAGGAATCGCAAAGTCAAAGTGCCATACAACAGTTTACTGCTACTGTTTCGAATAGATACAACATACTAAATTTCGTAAACCAACGTCAATCCATGTGGAAATGAGAGTATCATACCTTTACATCCTCTAATAAACCCTGGTGGGAATTGGGTAAACTAATAGTCTTTAATAAACATTGGATTGAACTAATACTAATGTCATAAGACATATAAACACTATGTAAGTACTATAGAATAAACT
>JAOPJG010001349.1:0-10055 GCA_027478255.1 Dispira simplex | reverse complement strand
TGGAGGACATTCCAAACATCCTTCATGGAAGTCTTCACCTCCCATGCAAGCACATTCAGGGTCACAAATGGGTCTTCACTAACTAGCTGTTTGATGGTACCACTATTATATTCATAGGCCCCATTGGAAGGATATCCTGTACAGTATCCATCTTCAAATGACAAATAGCCGGTCTTGAATTTGTTGTACCAATGGCACACTATCACATATGAAGGATAACCTAGTCCATAATAACCCTGCAAAGTTTGGTGGATTTCAGTTGGGTTTTGGCCAAGTTCAAAAAGAAGCCAAATGTAGTGCTGAATTAAGGTTGAGGTAATGGTGGGCATGGGGTATTGTGATGGGTGAATGAGGCATGATAAATGACTTTTAAATTAGGATAACTCAATGAAAACAAAAGGTAGAAAGGTAAAACCAAGACATATGTGTTTCAACTGAAGAGATGTAACAGCACAGAGAATTGGGGGGGGGAACCACACTAATTTACACCTATGTAATGAACTTAATGAATGAGTGATATATTTATTCCCAACCAGTCTGAAATTTCACTTGGGTAGGTGAAACCTTACTTTTTACATCCAACCAGAATACCATGGATTTCTACATAGATATTGTGAAGTGGTACTAATAGGTGAAAATACGAGAATGGACCAACATTCAGTAACCACTGCGGCACATTTTTTGATGGGTACCTACATCAAACCTGACTGCAGAACCTATCAAGGCAGCAGTACCATGCGAAAATTTGTCATCATCACGTTTGAAATTCGTTTTTTATGGTCATGAAGTTGGTTCTGAACTTTTATGGCAAGTTTCAATATAACGCTTTTTTCTAATAATAATAAAAACTACCATTACATCACATTCCCATGCCTACACAAGGAATGTCAGCTTTTATTCGGTGAACTTTGTAATCACTATCACCTTAATTGACGGATTTTAGAAAAAAAAAAGGATTTTTGGCTTAATATTTAGAAAACCTTCAATAGCCACCCTCTTCAAATCATACAAACTACCCTCTAGACAAGCGAGATGCTCAGGATCAAAAAGCTCGGGTTAGATTCTGGCACATGGATATACAGTGTAGGCTTCCATTTTCGAGTATTTTTTTCGGAGTATCCTGTTTTGTAACTCTATTAGTCATAATGTTGACCAAGTCAGCATGCCGAACAAGGGGCTACTTTGCTAGGTTTCACATTGTATGTCTCTATGTGGTACCCTCTTTCTAGAGGGCAATCCAGGATGTTCCTCTCCCTCTCTGCTCACTTTAAAGAGCGGACTAGTTGCTTAGAATACCTCTTATAATATGTACGTTGCATCGCATCAGTGTTGGGATAGAGAGAATCGTGATCCATAAGGTTTTCCTGTTTCATGGGAACCCTTGTATTCGCTGGCCTTTCAATTACTACTGTTTATGGAATTGATATTAACTTTGTACAAAAAAAATATCTGCCCATTGCCTGGATGGTGTGTTACATTTGGGTGGTCATTCTGGAGGTTGCTTGTAGAATGAATAACCGCTGGGTAGTGTATATGCTAGCCTTAATTACAACGCCTTTATTTTTCTGGGAGGGGATGATTTGTGGGTGATTTTACGTATAAGTCAATCTTGGTTACGGACCCCGCTTCAGTCATTTGGTCACATATTCTGGCACTAGCATACATAACATCTCCACTACTTCGAGTTTTGTGGAATTGAAACAATTTTACTGCACCTGGCTGCAACTGCTTACTCACAATGATCCCTGATAGCTTACTTGATGGCAGCCATTATTGGCTAGCAAACTCTGGAAAGAGCATAAAAATAAATAAATAAATAAAACTCTGAAATATATCGAGTAACTATCCAGGTTATATACGAAAGGACTGCATTGGTGGGCTTTCATCAACTTGAATTAAGCCGATACCGGTAATACTTAGTTGCCATCCGTCAGACACGCCAGGTAATAAACTTGCAAAAGCTTCCGACACTCTTATTATTAGGTGTTCCTAATGAAAGCTACAGCCTAGAGTCAGCGTCTGCCGGAGGTACTCGTCGTTCATGTTGGAATAGTGGGCATTATCTTCCTCTTTCCCTTTCTGATTGCTGGCCGGCGCAACTGCTTTAACATTTTTTTTACTCAATAATGTTCACCGATCCGAGCGTTTGTCGACGCCACTTGTAATGGCCGATCTTTTCTCTGGTCGGTTCAACAACCTTAGACCTCATACACTTCTGCAAGGTTATAACTTCTTACACTCTACCAGTACAAAACTGATGCATAACACTGTGACGACTTCGCAACAGCAAAGTCTTGGCTGATCGAGTTGGGGAAGATTTTGAACGAGAGGGCGGATTCCTATGTAAAACTTCTTATGGGTATTGATAGCGGTTTATACTAACAACCAAACACTTGTCCAACAATGTAACACTCTCTTTTAAAACCACTTGGGAAGACACAGTGTGAGTGAATTTTTCTAGGCGGTTGCTATACTCATTGGTACTGTCAGCTGGAAAACAGTAACAAACATTACCAGCACAGTACGAATAAAACGAGACGCGTCTGGTGGGTGTGGAAGATTAGCCACAACTAGGCTTCAATTGGTTTGCAGTTTCACCGTTTACCCTTCGGTTTACAATCCTCTTTTGGTATTGATTTCATATCAGTAAAAAAAACTGAATGAACTTAAAAGGGTCAAAGAAAGCGTAAGTCAACTACTGCGTTTTAACAGTATAAATACATACGCTATCCTCCACCAATCGAATTTACTGAAGAGAGCAAGAGGGAAGCTGGGAAATTTACATGCCCGGCTTGGGGGTGGTGCAGGTGGGTATCTCGTAATTCGCATTCCAGTAATAGTGTACTTCTCATTAGCAACCGTGCTGGTCCCACTTAACGGACATTTATGCAGCCATTAAAAAGATGGTGGGATATTAGATGGTAAGCGACAAGGCATCCTCTAATGATGGGAACCCACCCAACAATGACCCCTGACACTGGTTTCGAGGACACATTTCGATTATGGGCATCAATCACATATTACCATCGGCCCACGGAGACAATGAGATTGATCCAAATGCCAATTGTATAGCGAGATCTAATGTGCAAACGGAAGACAAACAGACTGTGCTCCCAATGATCAGTTTTAATCAACGTGTATGTGGAAAGGCTTCAGCCTGCCTCTCTCCCCCCCCCATTGGGAAAAGAGCTGGGTGTGGGATATTACAATATTATATTTAGTTTTCCCCATCTTTTAACCTGAAGGAGTGGGAAAGTTAGGAGCCAACCAAACAGAGTCTTCTTCATCATGGCCTTGAATTGGCCACTGCCCTGATGAACATAGTCTTATTTCAAAAGGAACATGACAGTGCTTCATTGAGCGTAGTTTCCCGCCAATAATAAACATTCTAACCCATAGTTTCCCTGTTGGCAATTTTGTACAGCAACTCCCCCGTCTATTAAGAAGTCTTATCTGGCGTCTGCAAGCTGAAGAACGCTCACTTCCACTGACGATGTCTAGAAAAAAAAAGAGGGTTGGAGAAAGGGGATAGAGATATATGTTAACCCTAGATTAAAATAGTCCGGTACCTCGTTTTGCCAAATTTGGAATCCGTTACGACTCTTTTGGGTCTAGCATGGCAAAAAAAATATATACATTTTAGGCGATTGTCATTTCTCAGTCTGTGGAGAGGATGTATATGGTTGTGACACAGAGGTTAGGGGGTGGAGATGTGAAACCAGGAATATTCATGCAACTAGAGGGAGGCGAGAAAAAGGAAGTTGGTGATGTACCATTTATTTTTATAAAAAAGGCGGATCACTAGGAATACAACCGAACTTTCTAAGACGAAACGAATCAAATCAAGGTCACAAATTATGGATTTAGTACTAATAATTTAGTATCGTTATTATGCTCATCAACGTAACGAGAAGAGTATGATATCGAAAAGTAATGGCTGCCAAGAAAAAGAGACGACATATTGTGCTTCCCCCCTCCCAACTACCCATTACGCACGCATCAAAGAACCAGTATTCGTCTTCCTTGGCAAACTCAACTACCATCCCGCCGTACGGTAAATCAAAGACTAATTGGAATGAGTACACTAACTGTACATACAGAAGTTTGGAATTTCCGCCTACTCTTTCTTTAAACGTGGTCCACTTTGTTTGTAGTGCTTTTGTTATGTTTTGTGAAGGGTAAACCTACGTATAAGGTGATTAGAACTACCCACCTAAAGATTAACATGACTTAAAAGTCTAGAAACCATTCACTTGTTTTACTTCACCAAAAGGACCAGCGCAATCATATACACTGGCCTTTGCTTTTTTTAACAAATGATTGATAAATGACCCATAAAAACGTGGGATTAACTCTAGTGTCTTCCCACACCCACACTAAATTGCCTGAACTACCACCCATCAATGTTCAGTACCTTGTTCGCTACTATCCTTGAGTGACCTGCATTAGGTATTTCTATTTAGAAAGGAATCATGCGTGGTTGATCGCTATTGGTGGAGATAGTCCGTTCCTTCACTATGAGATGGGCGTAGACAGTATACCATTCGAATATATCATATATGAAATCCTCAGGGATCATATTTTCGCATGCTTAAGATGTTAAAATGGTCTTGTGGGTGGATCATCATTGGTATGACGGTATAATTGTAGTTTTGGACTTTCCCCTTTTATGTGTTGGCCATAATAGCCCAAACATGTTTGGTGAGGAAATATATTACACAGTTGGATGAAAGCTTTAGCTATGTATGCGTAGATATACAGCCTACCCAGAATAGTCCCCCTCCATTTCGTTTTTTTCCACCGATTATAAGGGGTGTAACATAGCGTGGGCTATTTCTAGGAAAAATATATCGTTCGCATTTCCCATGAGAGGAAAAATAGAATATGGAAAGGTTGGATGTATGTTAGAGAGCTATTGATTACATTGGATGCAACGTCGATCGTGAAGGAAGAAGGATACCGCATGGCCATTTCGCGAACACCTGTGAGTTTCACTTATCCATCGTCACGGGGCTGCAAACCACAGGATATATTGACAGGGCTTAGTAGAAGACTAGGAACAGATATTGTGTGTGGCTTTGCAAAGAATTAATAAATTCCCCCCAAAAATGGGTGATAAATGATTAAATCCATTACTTGGCATAGTTTTCGGATAAGTTGCAGAAAAATGGGGAGCTTAGCCCTGCGACCTCCACTAAAGTTTCATCACAATAAACTTGGGAATGCTACCAACTATGTATGTCGGGTAATCCATAACGTGAAGATAAACTTTTATTATCTTCCAAGCACTTTGAGCAAGACAACTAGCTTTCCGATTTTCTATCGCACCCTGTTTCGTAAAACGTGGTATTCTCCGCATACCGTTTGGGAGTATACCACCATTCATATATCCAGCCCTCTAGCTTGACCTCACGGGTCCTGAGAAACTTACAGGTAGAAACAAAAATTGGCGAGGAAGGGTATAAGATGAGTAACCCACGTAATCCAACAAATATACTGCCGTAATAACGGTGTATTTCCATCCCATATTTTTATTTTCCTCTGTTGTACTTCAAGTAAGCCCAACTGGAATAGTGTCATAATATTCATCGAGCGAAAAACTAACCACTTTCCCTTACGGTGTTAGTAGGATCGTTGAGTTTTCTTTGCATTACTCAGGTATATAATCGGTTAGAATAGCAGCCAGTTGTATGCCAATGGGGTAAAAATGGGTGAATATCAGTGCCAGTAGTGTGATTGTCAATAATTAGAGTTGGATTGAGGAGATGTAAAAAAAATAAGCAAAATAGGCAAACACATGCATCAGCTTGCTTATTATCCCACCCCCGCTGTTTAAACTGAGCTGATTGGACTGGTGGACTCTATAATTGACTGCCGTTTATACCTCTCACCAGTGGCGGCCGGTTTTTGCCCAACTCTGTAGTCGAAAAGGCGTGATTATCGCCAATACCATAAGTAGAAAAAGAGGTGCAAAATAAAGAAATTCGCCTTCAATGCTAACCAACGGGTAGAATAGCCCGTGGCTAAAAAGGGGGCACGATAGGTTTTCTAACTAATGTTAATGGGGGGGGAGGGAGTAATATTAATGGCTGCGGCTGCACTCTTCAATACATTGGGCTGCCTTGGGGATAGACTAATTTCAATGGGTGGATCAGTAGAACCATCGTTTCCCTCGCTATGCTTTTTTTTTTATAGTGGCTTATCAACCTCTTATAGCTTCAGTTAGCAATTATTACTTTATACGTATTGTGAAGATGACTAGTGCTCATAGTTTATACCACAGATTTATTATGACACCGTACTCACGGACCGCTCACAGTTCTCCTTTCAAGACTTGTAATATCAATATCACGTGGTACCATATATGTAAAATATAAGAGAGGGGGGGGACAGTGGCACCTACCCTTACGGAAGAGCTTGGCTCGTTCCAATACCCTTGTTTAGCCGTACCCCCAATTATTTTAGTACGTTGAGTGCTTTTGGAAGACCGTTAAAGGCAAAGAAGACTAGAAGCTGCGGGGGAATATCAACCAAACGATGCTGCAGCCCAATATCATGATTTAAATCTCCCTTCAGGGTTAGCCTTCGTTGTACAGACCTTGGCACAGGACAATGGATAATCCTTTTGTGGCAGTATGATTGGTTTATCGGGTAATACTTGAAATGTACCACAAATCGTTATCGTTTATACAATGGAAACGGTACGATGAATAGCGCCAACGAACACAGTATTGGTTAAATTGACTTATTACCGATCCTCACTCTCCCTAAATATTATCCACAAAGGTTATTATCGTACTGTTATTGCTAGGTTTAGTGTATCCGCTGTAACATGGTGACGAATCCAACGGTTTATTCCATAGATGGACAAAAGAGGTGGGAGGGAGTGTAACAGACCTACATACAAACTGATAAAATATGCTTTATGGTGTGACTTAGTAATAGGATTGCTCAGCAGCGGAATACCAGTGGGGGGTGTTGGACGGAACCAGGTAATAACCACTAGGGATGATGATACTTGAACATGCGCGTTAGTTGTGTGAGGAGACAGAAATAATGTTATTTAGGCATCATATATTTTTTTTCTAATAGAATTGATGGGAGGGAGAGAGAATGTAGGAGGGTACATATTACATCAATAACTGCAGGGGTTGATTAGTAAAGGTGCGTTAAGTGAGCTCTTCCACTGCCCATAGCCAATGAGGCCATAGAACATTCTGTGGTCAGAAACTCGTGGTGTAAACAGACACAACTATAAACACAGGGTAAATTTGAAAAAAAAAATATCCGCCATATCATTTCTGAGTACACGATCGAGAGTCAAGAGCCACCCTTTTATTGTAAAGAAACAGTGATTAATGAGGAGGGTACCTACGGCCAACCCATCTGGACGGCATTAACAAAAGGTGCATTCGCCCCACTTTCTCCCCTTTTTATCCAAAGGTCTGGATTTTTCAATTTTCGCTATTACCATTCTCTGGTTTACGAAGTGCACCAAGAAACGGTTGCAGAACAACCGATTCAGGGTCAAACACATTAATGATGCACCAATTGCCACTAGAAATAAAAAAAGTTAGAACGCATTTCAGCGAAAAATGTAAATCAAAGAGTGAAAATGGATATTTGTCAACGAAAGATTACGAGCATGCTACGGTTTCACGAATACATTTTAGTTATTTTCTTTGTTATAGTTGTAGAAGCCCTTCCTCATGTTCAAGCTTACTCAACTGGCCTTTAATCCGATTCTTGTGCAAGAGAGAATCAGACCCTGGGATGATGGCAAACTCATTACCTATCTGGACCAACCTTCGCATTGTGAGAAGAGAGTGATTTAACCATTTTTTTATATTAATTTGTTTACATTTTCCGGGCATTTCTACAAAAAATTATATTTAAATTGGCATTTTCTGGTCTATTTTTCAATTGTATTGTGTGAGGAATACATTGTGGCTGTACCCGACAGTTTGTAACGTTCCCATGGACTGGAAAATATACCCTTGGTCTTGGCACTTGGTTTACTCAAACTCGTTCGATAAACAAAACAGTGGCTACACTGCTACAACACACTATCTGCCATACTGCCTCATCTCGGTGAATGGTTAACCTAAGATAACCCAAACCACCTGCATCACCAGTGTCCCCTCAAAGCCGGTGTTTCACCTTACCTCACTGAAGTGACTTAGCGAATGACACGCAAAACAAATAAAAAAAAAAGGGATAAAATAGAGTGCATTGTACTATTTATTTAACCTGAAGCGCATTCTAAGCCAACTTAGGAAGAACAATGTACTTACCGTGTCGCCTTGTGGTAGATAAAGGAATATGTGCGTGTCCTTGCAGACCTCCACAAAATAACCCCCCAGGCTAAGCCTGCCTGGATATGGTCGGCGAATGGAAAGAACCTAAGGCAGTCCCATAGTACAAGGGTAGCCAGATGGAGGTGTATACCTCTATATTGACCTTTTCTTTCAGTAAGTTTTTTTTGGCTGTTCTAGTTAGACCTGACGCCACAAACAGGCAGCTTAAACTCGGCCGCCACCTTCAACCCTGCGCCATTCCCACAGCGACCATGCATAATGTCCATTTCACAGCAGCAGCCACTTACATTTGAAGCCAGTGTGCTTCCCAAGCACCATAGTTTCCTTTCTTGAAAGTGGCCAAGTTCACAGCTAGAATATCAAGTTCGGCAAAATAAGACGACGTAAAATTGTCTGGGCCAACCACCATTCAAGGGCTCATGTGGCCTGGCATAGAGTTGGTCAACTTCTGCCTGCCATTTTTAGAAATCTGTCATGATGAAACGTAGTGAACTATTTTGGTTATTTTCCCACATGAATACAACCACACTACCACGGAGGCTGAGCTTTCCAGCGGATGAATGAGATCATTCCAACGAAGTGAAGATTTTTAATCCAAAGCGAAAAGGGCCAAGCCAAGCTAAGCCGTAGTCCAAGGGGGATTGGTAGGCCAAAGATAGAAATACGTACCATTAAGATTAACTTACCCCACTCTCAGTGACAGTCGCTCTTTCTAAGAGTGGACCATATATACTGATATTTTTATGGTTGTAGGTGAAGCGCTTCAAATGAGTGCTCATCCAGTAGGGCAGCCACCCCCTAGTGTCAACGGGAGGATCCGCAATACATCAACTAGGCTGACTCCACTGTTAACGGCAGTGGCTATCATAGTAGGCTCTTGGCCCACGGTACAGTGGCGAAAAGGTAGATGAGTGTTGACAAACGCACTCTACATCAAAAATAAAGGCTAGACAACAGCCCCAGCGAAAACCAGGACACTGAATCAAGGGAGACACGAATTCACTGTATCCGACAGGTTCAAGATGTCAGGGATAAAGTAGTAGCAACCTCATATCAGAAATAGGAGACCCCGCTAAACTTACGATTCAAGTGAGTTCAAAAATAACTCCCGAAAAAAAAAGTGAGGATGTAAATTAGGATGAGTCTAAACACCACCGGTGCAAATTGATTTCACAAGTTTTTTTTTCACAAGGGGAGTAAAAAAGTGGAGCTGAAGGGAAATTACCACAAAAGAAAAAGTAAATATTACCCCCCCCCTTGTACACCGGCATATGTGCTTGAACTGATAAAAAAGCCAGGTCCAATAACGCAATCCGCAAAGGACAAGAGCGTTTCAAAGGGAATAAAATGGTAACTTTGTTTGTTGTCACAGCACCGTGAACTGTATGCCAATTTACAAGGTCGATTCAGGAAAAAAAAACGCAGAGAGTATTATCAGTCTCTGGAGAAATTCGATTCGGCAAGAATGGGGTGGCGTAGGCCAGTTTCTTGCTTAGTTTAAAGTAAGATTAAAGGAACACGCCTTGGTCTAATACAAAGGAAGGGGGATTCATCGGGAATATTATTAACATTGTTACTGCTGAATTTCTGTATCGTTAAATACGACACCATTGACTTGTGCCATAATATTCACCCCTCTCTCTCTCTCTCCGTACGTTCCCAAGCTCACTCTTTGCATCCATAAAGGCGAAACCTCGCCAGTGATGATTTACTCTAGCTGTGTGTTATATTCCCCAC
>JAOPJG010001348.1:0-10058 GCA_027478255.1 Dispira simplex | reverse complement strand
CGCCGTTACCAGGCATCCTCTTTGATTCGTACCTGTCGAACACTCTACCACAACGCGGCTATCATTGCCGATTACAAGTGGAATTTTCAACCTGACAAGGCCGATCGTATTGACTCTTTGCATTCACGAGTGGCTCAACGGATCCTACACGTTTGCCAAAAGAATAATGGACTATACATAAAATTAGGACAGGTAATTGCGCTCTATTCCACGGTTCTTCCCCCACAGTACAACGAGATATTTAAAGTCCTATATGACCGTGCACCCAATGTCCCATACCATGAGATTCAGCAGGTATTCCTCCACGAGTTCGGCCACACTCCCGAAGAATTATTTGCTACTTTCGAACGAGAACCCGTGGCTTCCGCATCCGTAGCCCAGGTGCACCGGGCGCAGATGAAACCTGATCCGGTCACAGGGAAAGCCCCCTGGGTGGCCGTTAAAATCCAGAAGCCGGCCATTGCTAAACAACTCGAGTGGGACCTCTCTGTCACTCGGTTTGTGATGTGGGGGTTAGAAAAGGCCTTTGGTCTACCTTTACTTTGGTCCATGGAGTACACCGACCACCACCTGCGCCAGGAAGTGGATTTCGTCAATGAAGCACACAACGCCGATCAAGCCAGGGAGTTGCTCGCCCAAGATGCGCACCTAACCCGACACTTGTATATCCCCAAGGTGTATTGGGAACTCACTCGGCCTACGGTGCTCACCGCAGAATGGATTGACGGTATGCCCATGTCCGAGGTCGTCGCGTCACCCCCACGGGGGTCATTTTATACACCCGCCCAGGTCATGGACACCATTGTATCCACCTTTGCCCAACAAATATTTGTCAACGGTTTTGTGCATTGCGACCCACATCCTGGTAATTTGCTGCTGCGTCCCCATCCTCAAGATCCGACGACCTACCAAGTGGTTCTCATTGATCACGGGTTATACATCCGGGAAAACGAAACATTCCGCACGGATTATTGTCAACTATGGAAATCTATTTATTTGATGGACCGGGACACCATTGGGCAGATTTGTCATCGATGGGGGATAGGGGATTCAGATATGATGGCGTCCTTTACGCTACTTCGACCGTTCACCCAACAACAGCATCACCGACCACTCCACTTAAACGCTACGGTGCGTAAAGAGGAAATCTACGCCATGCAATTGTCGTTAAAAGAACGGGTTCACCAGTTTTTGCTGAATACCGAACTTTTCCCCAGGGAACTGATATTCGTGGGACGCAATATGAACATGGTACGAGCGTTGAATAAAGCCATGGGTGCACCTGTTAATCGGACCAATATCATGGCCAACTACGCCGCCAAGGGCCTCGGCTCGAATTGGGGTGCCTGGAGTCATGATACCCCGGTTAACCGAAGCACTACATTACCACTCCGTAATCTAGTGGATTGGTTCATTTTTGTAGTGAAGACCCGGTTTAGTTTTTATTCCTTTCGCCTCAACTTATGGATAATCTCCGTGCTGTTTTACTTCCACCAGATGTGGGAGCGGGTGATGCAATGGGTCATCCACCGACCTGCCAAAAACTTTGAGCAACTGATGGATGAATCCCTGCTTCGCACGCTAGAGGACCAGCTGGGATACAAGGTAGATATTAGTTTTCTGGATGCGTAACCTGTCATGTCGTGTCCAGTTAAATTGAATATACCATGCAATCTTATCTCTGCCACTAGGTGTTTAGTAGTGAGAGTGAGGGTTATGATACTATAAACACAGTAGTGACTGGGGCCGTTGTTGTTGTAGTTGTCAATACATGGATTCTTAAATGTGTTATTGTATCACTTCCTCTACCGAGGTTTTTGTATGATATAATGATATAAGGCTGGCCTAGAACTGTTAAATAGCACTAAACTTTAATAAGATCACAGTCAGTGGTAGGTAAATGGTGGTGACCCTCTCGTCTTGCTAAGTTCAAGATAAAAAAGAGACCGCGAGTCGCCGTCGAGATATATTTCTGACACTCCATTCATTTCATCCTCACTTGCGAAAGGATACCTTTAATTCTAACTACAGCGTCACAAACTCGTAACAAACAGAAACGATGTGTGTTGTTCTCTTCTCCCTCATTTTCACCAAAAAGTTACGAAACAAGCCACTAAAGAAAATATGAGCAAGGCCAGTGCACAGTACCAAGGGTTGAAGGGAACTCCTTACCCCCTTTGGCTTTAACCATTTAGTGCTTAACGTCGACGTTGCCCGTTTCAAAAGCTTTACGTTCCATGACTTCCATACTGACTTGGTTGATTAAAGGCGTTAGGTAGCGCACGTCTTCATCAGGTTTGGTCCATTCCGCCTTGGGGAGAATGGCGTGCTGCATATCCAGGTGTAAAGCGCGCTTCAATCGGAACGCACGAGCGTCGGCAACTTCGGGACGTAGTCGTCGGATCGCCTCTTTGTATACAGGATTGGAATCATCCTCGATTAAGTCGTCGTACTTGAGACCCAGCTTACGATACCCAGCAGCGCTGACGTAGATCTTGGAAAAGGGCTGCAGCAAAGTGCGAACCCAGGGAATGTGGGCCAGGGAATGGGTGGCGCTGAAACTCATGGTAGCGAAAAAAAAAAGGAGTATAACAAGCGTATTTCTGTAATGGATAAAAACAAGCGCCAGATGGCTAAAAAAGAGCTTTCCGAAAAACTCTGAGACGGAAAATCTAAAAGCAATGAATAATCTCAGGAGCAAGCTAGCAAACTAGGTTTCAAATCAACTGCTTTTAGGAGGGATTAAGCTTGAAACCTTGCAAGGGTGAATCTAATAAACTGGTATCTCTTTCCCTCCCTCGCTTACAAGTAGGAGGTGGCGGTGGGTTCCCAACCAAGGGCTCACAGGTCCATGCATGGCATTGGGAGCGAGGGGAAGAGGTGTTGGGGAAGTGGGTTTTGATTTTCGGTAAGCGTGATATAAAATAGCGTATCATGTGACTTCATCGTTAAATTTTTGGATGGTTTACCGCTGGGTATGAAATGGTGGTGTTGGCCTGGCTATTGAACGAATCCTTCAGAGTAAGACAATATACACTATAGTCGAATTTAATTCCTTTGTGATTTTTTTTAAAAGAATGAGATGAGTATCTCTAATGTACCTGTTCCCACCTCTCTAAAAATTAAGGTCGGAGTAACAAATGAAAAACAACTTGTTCCGTATATCAAAAACTGACCTCTGTCAAGTACAGTACTCTCCAAGGGGTATACTTTTTATTTCGTTTTTGAGTGAGGTTTGATTTCAAAAAAAAAAAAAAAAACTAAAGAACCATGGCATTGCTCTGGCTTTTTGATAAGGAAAGTCCCTAGGACACGGAACAGGGGTTAATTTATACAACTTAACGAATGGTCGATATACTTATGGGGTTGCTTCGAAAAAACGTTTTCGTAGAGTGATAATGTTTGGTGTTGGTGTCCTCTGGTGTGTCTGTTTGTTAATTAAATTGGGGGTTTACTTCTGACTGAATAACGGAATGTTTGTTTAATCCGTTGGATCAGCGTAGTGTGATAAAAATTTTGTAGAATGCATCGTAAAATCCACTGCGTAATACCTTGCCGGTAAGGATATCGAAATCGATGATTCCACTCATTATGATCGACCACGAAGAAAGACATAATAAATGTCTTTTCTTTCCAAGAGTTTAAAATTCGCATTAGCCTGTAACTGTATTGTGATGCAAAGAGGCCAGTGATGATGTTGCTCAAAGGAGTCCATTTTAAGAGTGGGGAAAATCGTAAAAGACACCTGTGATGCAAAGTAAATAAACAATAGAAGCATACACAAGTGACAACATTGGTATTAAATGGATCGCCATACTCAAGTAAAGAGGACTTTATGAGATTCAGATGTGGCACCGGACCATAAGAACCTGGGTAGAGTTACCCTTAGATGGTCGCCGTGGTAAATGTAGCCGTTAAATCGTCCATTCCAGATGACCTTACCAAACGCAATGATAATTATGTTGTAAGGAAATATAGAGATATGGGAGATTGTCGCCATTGGGTCTACTTGGCTGTTAATGTACATATAGAAACGATACATTACGTCCCTTAACCAGTTGACGACGCTGTGGTGTTGCCCATGGATCGAGTAGGGGACGATAAAGCCCTTGGGCGTGGCTGCTTTGTATGCGAAACTGTCAGCGGAAACTTGGGCGGTGGCATCACACCAGTATCTCTAACGGTGGGACGTGGTAACGAGGCACTGCAACTCCGACTACGCAATTCATAGGGTTCACGAGCCGGGATTACTTGTTGGGATAAACGCTGCTTACGTTGTCGGGGATTAAAGGTAGATATAGTTGCTGCCATGGTACGTTGGTGACACTTATTCCGAGTGTTGGTGGCTGGCGGGGAATCCCATTCTATAGCGCCCTCTAAAGGCAACCGCGAGGGTACCGATGGAGGGTGGTGGACCTGGGATGTGACAGGAACTGGAGTGTCCGTGACCTTGCTCTTACCTTTGGCTTTGGATGTTTCAGTATCTTTGTCATGGGTATCCCGTAATACACACGTTTTCGACCGACATTGCGAGCGTAAAAAATAGGGTGAGGTGCCGTGAGAGTGTACAGCACCATCGGGGTGGTCCATGGAGCTACAGTGGCATGACACCCGTGATGATGTCGAGGTCACTGATGTCAAAGACAACCGCCGTGTCCGAACGGGGGTTCTTTGGGATACATACAGTGACTCGTAGGAGTCGGTCTGCTCCAATGGATGTCCACTAGTGGTAGTAGTCAACGGTGACAAAGCTGTTGTCGTGGTATGACGATAAGAAACTGGTTGGGTGCTCGAATTCACTAGCGGACGGGGAGACGCATGGGACTGCCCAGAAAGTGGCGATGCATCAAAAATGGCACCCAACCCAACCCGAGCGCCAGAATCAGGACTTGATACACGAGAACTGACTCGGGAAGAGACCTCTTGTGAACTGGCTCGGACCAACCCGTGGAAATCGTGCGATAAAGAGCTGGAATCCGATGA
Source organism: Dispira simplex (assembly GCA_027478255.1). Classification (NCBI taxonomy): domain Eukaryota; kingdom Fungi; phylum Kickxellomycota; class Dimargaritomycetes; order Dimargaritales; family Dimargaritaceae; genus Dispira; species Dispira simplex. Next base: position 5,075 of record JAOPJG010001348.1, on the reverse strand, counting down.
GGTATACTCCTTTTCCATTAGTGTTGAATCAGCCGTCCCTTCTGAAGATTGTGTTCCTTGTAGTGGACCACTTGAGTCAAAATCCGACGCCGACGAGGCTACGGAAGACGTATCGGAGCTTAACGATACCACGGTGTCAGCCAAGTTATTATCGGACGCATCCGAGGTCGAATAGCTAACACTACTTGGCGATAGTTGCTCATCAACAAAAAGAGCGGTGAATGGACCTATGTCTTTCACCATTAATCCAACGTCATCCTGGTCGTCCTCATATTTATGCACGCATAATTGTTGTTCTTCCTCCTCTTCCGATTGATTATCAGCGGAAGAACCGGTATATTCCTTCGAGCGATCTGATTCGACTAGAACGTCGGAAGCGTGAGATAACAAAATGGGACTGGGCGTGGCACTAAGTAAGGTTTGCACTTTTTCATCTTCTACTTCCTCGTCATCACTACTTAATATTACGATGGACTGGTCGGAATGGATTGGCGACGAACCCATGTATTTATCAGAGGACTTCCCGTCATAATACCTCTCCGTACTGGAACTTTTCGATGACCTTGTGAATGGGTACGATCCATTACAAGCGCCGGTGGTGGGATGAAGCTGACTATGGACCCCTGGCCCCGTGGGTAGCTCGGAGTGAACCATCGAGGTCCTGGTTAAAATATAGGTAGAATTGTCACCATTCAAAGTGGTCCCCTGATGTGAGGTTTGTGGGATAGCGCTATGAAGAGATGGTTGAATCGTGGACAATCTTGACGCCGTGCGCGGGGAGGTGCGGTCAACAGGGTGGATGGCCTGGTTAATGCGGGCACGCAGGCGTTTGGCCCACCGATTAAAGTCTTCCGGGTCGGGTCCTCGGTTTGAGTTATCCGACCAGGAAGGTTGAGTATAGCTAAGCCCCACGGCAGAAGTACCAGTGGTTGTCGACCCAACGGAAGGGGAACTATACCCGGGTGAATGGTGCGTGGTAAACACGTCACTGGAATAGCCTCGGGACCGTTTGGCGAGTTTTCTTAATGAATCCTGGAATGCTACCGAACGTAGAGGAGAAGAATTCGAACGCCAGGGGGTGAATGTCCCCGCCGTATGAATTCCATGTATAGGTCGTGGGCTCGGACTCACTCCGAACGGACTACCCAAAGAAACAATAGGGGGTGGAGTAGGGTCATTTAAAGCTTCCAAGGTTGTGAATCGGGAATCGGAAGACCCCGTCGTGGTTCCTAGTCGTGAAGAGAGCATATTCAATTTAGACAAGGGTGTGGTTGACCAAGGAGAGGACATGGCAGATAACTAAACAGCTGATGAAACTTGAGCAACTCCACGAGAGCGGAATGAGAGACATAAATCAAGCTAACATAGAGTGAATGCCAGAAAGCTACATACAATTGTTTCAATTAGAAAAGACAAACTATCTTTTTCTAGTATAAAATACAGGTTCAAGCACGACGTATTCCTATCCAAAATGGGCGACACAAAATCTGTAAAATACGTGGAACGGTGAGGCCATGATACCTATACTACTTAGAACTTCCACTAATACGATTCCTAGTATGCGCCAACGTCTGGTTTCAGTTCGGATGTGCCACTCTACATTGTCCTCAGTAGGAGTAATGAGCTGGGTTGATTTTTTTAAGGAGGGCAATCAATGGGAAAATACCTTGTTACAACCTGACCTTGTCAAAGTAGTTTATAAATACCCTGAAAGCCTGAATAGATTTCCACACATACAATCTCTGTACACTTATAATTGTTATGCAAAGCGGATACATGTATAATTTATCAAATCCAACTGCACAGGACCGGGATAGAGAACCGTGTCGTATTAACAAAGGAATGGTATGAAAAATATAAAATAAAACACCGACTGCTGACACTAGTAGAATTACATAGTTTGAACTAGTCTCCCCAAACCATTAAAGACAGATTTGTCCATAAGCATAAATGTCTTCTAATCACAAGCGTCAAGTCTGCCCTGCTTCAACATATACCAATCTATTAAAAATGGACCCAAAGAAAGGCATGCCAAAGTAGATGAAGATGTATTTCTGGACAATCTTAACAACACAGTATAGGACAATGATAAAAGGGCGTAGTTGCTGGATTCAGGGCCCAGATTTAAAGGAAAATAGCGTATAAATCACTAGATAACCATATAACACACTCCATAGGATGACGGTAGAAACTACTGTGTCACAATAACACCTTTCCAACCGTCTCAAGTAAACCCAAAGGCTAGACCCCGACTTGAAATCACCGACGAGGATCCAGTTGGACCATTCCCCGAGGTGCGTTTCAGTGAGGAAAAGAACATACTGGCACCAGAAGTACTTGTCCCCTCCGTGGATAGTGGTGATTGGTTTTCCGAGCCTCGTCTTGCGATATCCTGCAAGGCAAACGAGGATTTGCTACGTGGTAATTCATACTGAGACCGCGGGAACCCTTCATTACCAGCCGCCAAATGGTTTAACGTCGGTAGGGACGACTGGGAGGCACTACCCGCCGCTGACGGGCCCGAGGTGTGGCTAAACAAATTGGCCGACTTCAAAATGGTCCCCGCTTGGGAGGTAGCCTGGGTGGGTGCACCAATCGCCGGCGGTCCCATCACCGAGCCTTTCCTTGGCTCCAACTGTAAACTCAGTTGGTGTAAAGCCGGTTCGTCCCACCGCGTATACGTACGTTCAAAGTCATCCATTAGATACCGTTGTAATTCTGGAACATCCCGGAGATTATACGGCACCTGAAATTTCTGGATTTCCTTGATAATACGAACAGTAATCGTGTACTTGTAAAAGTTAATCAGCGGGCCCGAAACAGATGTCGATATACTCGTAACCGAACCTCGCTCGGACCCGGTGGGGGTTATTCTCGGAGATGACGACGACATACTAGGTGTGTCCTCTTTACCCGAACCCGCGCCGGCAGGATCACTGGGTCGGCAATAAGTACGATTACCATCGTCTGTAAAGGTTAAATCAGTTAGGTATACCCCCAAAAAGGGCAAACAGGGTGGTTTCTGGTTACGCAGGCGGGACCGGTACATTGCAAAGTTACGGTCGGTATCAGTTAATTGGTTCAGGGACTTGATCAATGTGCTGTACTTGACCGCTAATTGTTTCCAAGTGAGATTCAGGCGAGTAATGGCGGAGTAAGTGAGTCCACATGCCACTGCCATTAAGGTGTTAAAATTATTAAGACAAAGGAGATGGTCGGCCACTTTGAGAAAGTACTTGAGAGCCGCTGCACGCCGTTTCAGATCACTCTCAGAGAGAATCGACACTACTACCCAGGCGGTGATGCGCGTACTACGGGCGGACATGGCGCGCACGTTGGTAGCAGTGCTCTCATCCTTTTTGGAAAACTCTTGACCGATTAATTCGTGAGGACGAATAGCACCAAACAGACGACCATCCATAATGGTCAACTGACGAGCCACTTCCACAGGGTCAATATCGTATAACGAAACCGGCAGTCGGTCCAGTAAACTCAACAGAATTGATCGCGGTAAACGCGGTGAAGGAGGCGGAGTGTCTGGCAATGAAGCGTAGGCAGCAGCCAGAAGTCGGTCGATGTTCTTGGACTTGCTCAGTCGAGCTGGCAACGATCCATCGGCTGTAGCCAGGGCTTGTTGTTTGGAAGTGACCAGCTGTCGTAGTCTTGAGGCGGGGGCGGGCATACATCTGTGTAAGGGACCGGTAACAAATTGAAGAAGTGGGTCTAGACATTCTTCGTCTTCGTCATCGAAAAAGTAGGATTCAAGCCAAGTTTTGACAAGGTTCACCACCCGCAACCGCGCCGGAATAAGTTTTTGTTGTTGCCACCGTTGTACTTCCCCCTCGGTTAACCCCTGAGGTTCGGGGAGATGAAAGCGGGCCACTACCAGCTCCAGGAACCGCGTTGGTGTGCAAAAGCTACGGAAGGTGAGCAGAAAGGTACTGATGTACTCGGAATCCACCAGGGAGTCATGTAAAGTCAAACGTTCTACCAAGGCCTCCATGGTGGCAGACATGATCTGACCCTGGTCGTTTATTTTGATTTCGTCTCCTACATGGTCGTATTGCATGTACCAGGGCCGTTGAGCCATATATTCCGAGTGAGATTCGGAAAGTGCCCGGGTACTCCGTGGGGCGTGGTTCAGTACGGTCAAGGCGTCCAGTGAACGTTGCCGCTGCACCCGGATTCCTTCGTGCATCGGTGGTTGAGTGATGGTCGTGCCTTCCTCACTGGCTACTCGATGGGCTTCGGGTAGCGTTGGCGGGGGGAGGGTAGACATTTCACCCGCTAGGGGGTTACTACCTACTGTGTAATTTTTTAGGGACCACGGTGAATCTGAGGGGTGTAATGGGGAGTCCGGAGAAGGCAGCACCGAAGCGGAATGCATCGCGGCGAAATCCACCCTTCGCTTGTGATGGCTGTCCGCTATGAGGTCGGGTCGACTACGAATGCGTCGCATAAAGGGTAATGCAAAGGCAGCAAAACCCGTACGTTTTTCGGACGGTTCTTCGTCAATAAGGGATTCCCCGGAACCGGGCAGGTGGGAAGATTTCTGGCGCTCGGGAATGGAACCCAGAGTGACACTGGCAGTACTAGGTTTTCGGGAACGAGTAATAGGCCCAACCTCCTCAGAAAATGACGAATGGGCTGAAGAAATACGATTAGAAATCGGGGTCAGAACAGTGGCATCCGCCGAAGGGTAGGTTGGGGTGGTAGAAAGGGTGGACGTCCCAGTGGCATCGGTAGTGGTCGTGATAGTCAGCGGGGAAGGAATTAATGACGAGGTTGGAGCACTATCAGCCGAGGACTGAATAGAAAGAGATCCGATGGCTAACGGAGACAGAAAGGACTGTGACGAACTGGGTTCCACTTCGACCAGGGAATCGTCAATACCGCTAGTCGTAGTACGACGAGAGATTCCGGAACCACTGCCACCGGTGTTGGCAGGGTCCAAGTGGGAGTCCGGAACCTTGACGATTCCAACTGTAGAATCTGCAGCCCGTAGATGAGCGTGGTAAAACTGGTTCAATTGACGCTTCATGGCCACCAGCGGCGTGTGACGCAACGAGTGGCTG
>JAOPJG010001347.1:0-10065 GCA_027478255.1 Dispira simplex | reverse complement strand
ACTTACCAGCACATTGCAGCTTATTCGTGTGGTCATTGGAAACACTGGACCATGTCAATCCGCATCCAGAATATAATACTAAAAGGTCGTTACTATGGTAAGTGAAGTACACCTTCCATGGATTGCAAAGTATTTTCGGATAACACTACATCACACGACATTCCTATAAATCGTAAATTCTGCCACTTACTCGGAAAGGAAGTTCCTGCTATGATTTTCACTGGGTTTAAGGGGCAGGGAATAGTGCGCTGGGCAGTCACTCTGGGAGTACAGTCGTACATTAAACACGTCGTAGATGAAAGTTTGTTGAAGGAGTCAAGGTAGTAATATACCGTCAGGTGCTGTTACACATTCCTAAGTGTATGGTGCGATGATACCTCGCTGACCGAAATATATTCTCGAAAGTATACACCAAACTATACGTCATCTGCCTTTGTTTCTTCTTTAACTTACCATGGTCAGCGAAGAGTTGGGTTCTGAAACGGAATCCTTTGCCTCAAGATCTGGAAAAAAGAAGTAGACGGCGTATTTCAGGAGCATTTGGTACTATTTACTCCCGTTAGAAAAGCTGTCAGTAATGACTTGTCTCCACGTTTATTTTTTTTTCTATTGGAGTAGGCTGTTTCATAGAAACCTGTTCAATAGAGTTAATCAGGTTCTGTAGTCTCGGCGAGGAGCCCCAGCTTACCTTTTTCCGCGAACAAATTGGTGCACAATACAGGTGATGTCCGGGGTGGACAAGTAAAATTATTGTCAATATGTTGTGCTTGAAGAGCCACTTTTCGTAACGAATCCGAGCATTGCTAGATCATTCCATATAAACCATTAAATAAACGCGTTGGTGAACGTTTTAGATCACAAGCCGAATAAAAGTGCTACCAGTGATAACCAGAGTTCAACTGCAGGATGTCAGTGAACCATTTCTTGTTTCGGGTAAAAGCGGGAGACGATCACTTACCAGGGCTTGAGTTTGGAGTTGGTGGGTACTCTTTTCGTAATAGCTCAGCCGTTGTTCCTTTTTCGATAGTTCACTACTCAATTCGGCCACGTGTACTCGCAGACGCACGTTATCCATCATAAGTTTGGACTGGGTTTGATTCAACTGAGCCATCTGAGCACTCAGAACGGTAATGGCCTGGGTCAACTCGAGGTTCTGTTTAGCGTACCCTATCATCTCAATGAACAACCGAATGAATAAGCTCGAAAAAAAATACCCCAAGGTACGTTAGAATATCGCATAAAAATTAAAAATAAGGGTTCTAAATAAACCCACACATGCCGTGTTTCGTGCTCGTAAGTTACGAGTATGCTTTACCTTCCAAAAGGTGTCCATGAGAAGTAACTTGTGAAGGGCCAACCGAAGCTGCAGCCGGTGAGTCAGGGGTAAGTGGGTCTTTGCGGAGCATCGTAACAGCAGGGGAGACGGAATACCGTTGTTTTAGGGCCAAAAGGGGAGGGGTTTGTTCAGCCCTGGGACCAACCGTTCAAACCACAAATCTTATAAATATGAGTGACTCTGGTCAATCGATAAAAGGTACATTTTATGTTAGTGTCCAACTTCCCATGTTTTATGAAGCAGACCGAGTGCCCTGCACTGGGTAAATGCCGTACATACAACTAGGCTGTATGCGTTAATCGCTCGTCTTTGATGTTCACCGGCACAAGACTGAGAATATAAACTGGGTGCCTTCGACTTTAAAAAAAATGAGCAAAGGGTTTTACTACCGAAATTGCCTTTGGGGTCTAGATTTCGTTTATTTATTTTACCACTCTTTTTTTTTTTGAGGACAATAGCCACTGTATGAAGCCAGACCATCGATAAAGTAAAAGGAGGGTAGGGCAGGGCGATTGTGTAACATAATGGCAGGCACTGCCATCAGACTGGTTCTCCTGCTACTTGGTGCTACGGACACCCTTTCGGGTGGACGAAACCTGGTAGACCAACGACGAGGTAACGCTGTATAACATGGACTTCAGGCCGCTGATTGCATAGAGTCTCCGACGGCGTCCAAATCAAGACGAGAGAGTGAGATCTGGTGTGGTGAAAAAAAAGGGGGGGGGGTTTACGTGTTGACCACTGGCTTATATCCCATATAGTTCTTTATACGCAGTTGAAGGGAAAAAGAACGCCACTAGACAACAGCACATTTGACTGGCAGTATTGGGGCCCTGTTTTCTATTCACTCGTGCATAGAGGTTGAACTATGTACCAAGAAGCCTGTGATCCCTTGCACCTTTTATTATTGGTTATAGGTGGAGCCAGAGGTTCAATCCAATGTGCCTCGTCTCTGGATATAATAACGAGACCACTTCCCACTTTATCTTATTTTTCAACGATGAAATAGTTTGATTTTTTTTTTAATTTTGACAAGTTCTGCTAACCTTTGCCAGGCTTCCAAATTTGTACTGCGTACGTTATTTTCACCTACGCAAAGGGGAATAACTTGTAATTTTGATGAAGGCTTTTTGATATCTGCCATTCTTCGCTTGGTTATTTATCACATCTTTTGATATATATTTTTTCTCTGCACTTGGTAAGTAATAATAAACGTTGTGTTCCAACCACACAAGTTGTCGCAATATAACTGTATACGGCGTATCACAGTTGTCCTTTCTATTTTTGTAAAATATCGGAAGAAAAGGGTAGAGCCTGGGCTGTAATTCGACCCAGTCCTTCTTCAACAGGTTGAAGTAGCCCCAGTTTTGCTAGCCAAGCATTGTACGACGGGGAGACGATAAAACGTGATCATCACAGGCTCACACACGCTTTATAGAGGTTTCACCCCCCCCCCCTTATTCCTCCTACCAGTCCACGGGGGCACTTTGGGTGAGCAAGAGAACTGTAGGATATCCGTCACGTTGGTATAGCAATATCGCACTGGCCTGCCAGCCATGCAGCGTGATTCTTTTGTATTAAAACCGCAGGACCCTTTTGGTGGGGAAAGCTAAGGGGAGTGTGTGTTCACCAGACCCATGCTTTAAATTCGGAGGGGGGGGGATTTTTTGGTTACTGCTAATAGAGTAGTGGTCTCATTAGGGACTCGGCACTACTATTTTCCTTACTTTTATTTCCTTGACTAATTGTCATTTACTTGTTGGCCTGGCCTTGGATGTACGTGTGGGTTGCTATATTAACGACATGAAGCCCATAAGGAATGTCAAACACGGCACACCACTACATAGTTTGTTGGCACCCACAACGCGCCCTTGTCCTCCCCCTTTTTTTAACGTAATTGCTTTGTACCACTTTTCCGGTTTTAGTCCCGTTTCCAAAGGTTGACTTTTCCCTGCACTCTTTCCCCATTCTGGTATAACAGCTACGGGTCCAACCGTAATAGTCATTATTCAACCCCAATGGACCCTTTTTCCTCCGACCAGGATGCCGCCTCGATAGCGTCATCCTCGAGCGGATACCCGTTACCTCCAACACCTCCCAACCACCATGTGCGAGCCAAACGACCTTCCCGCCATATGTTAACCACGGCTCCCCTCTTGGAGGACGACAAGTCCAAGTCAAAACGGGGCAGAACTGGTTATCCCACGGCCGATATAGACCAGCTACGTTCCTCGACAGAGAGTCTCGACGGCGAGGCTCCGCACCCTCGGTGGTTGGATAATGCACTTCCTGATGCCTATGGTGATCCGGCTCCTTTTTACCCGGAGCCGGTGGACCGATGGTGGTTGGTATATTTAATTTTTCTGGGTCTAGGCTTGGCCCTATTGTTTCCTTGGAACGCGTTCATTTCCGCACAGGACTTTTTCCGGGCCAAACTTGCAAACAGCCAGTACCAGGACAATTTCCTCAACTACTTTTCCATATCGTATACGTGGACGAACCTGGTAGTACTGGGAATATGTATTACGCAGCAACACCGGGTCCGAATTCGCTTGGCGATTTTCGGGTGCCTTTTGGTCAACGCCGGTGTTTTTCTTTGTCTAGCGATCATCTCTCGGATTACGACGTTACACGGTGAAGGGTTTTTCGGTTTGGTGCTGGCGTTGCTGATTGTCGGGGCAATTAGTAGCTCATTAATGCAGTGCGCCGTATTCGCCTTAGTGTCACGTTTCCCCCCGTTATATATTCAAGGAACCCTCAGTGGTCAAGCCGTGGCGGGGATAATCGCTAGCGTCGCCCAGTTAATCACCGCGCTGGCTCAATCGGCCACCACGACGAACTATAACGTCCAGGCTTCACCATGGCAACCGAACTACCCCTGGATGCCATATTACGGCCCTCAAGAGGGCTGGAATCAACCCCATCTTCCACCAATGCGTCGGTCCTTTCCCCCAGGACTGGAACTCCACACGTTGGAACTCCGGGCCTTTGCCTATTTTTTGTTTACCTCCATTGTATGCTTGGTAGTGTTGGCCAGTTTTCTCTTTTTGCAACGACTGCCTTTTTACCGACATTTCCTTCCCAAGGTGGGCGAGACCCCTACCCATACTCCATTTAGCGCCAACCTAGATTTGGTTCGGGTTACTGCTCGGTCTATTCTATTGTTAGTAGTGACAATTATGATGCTTTTCTGTATCACTTTTTCGGTGTTTCCCTCCCTGACGGCTGCGGTTAAATCGGTGAACCCCGCATCAACTTTTCCCTTTACGGCGCTCCATTTTGTACTCTTCAATGTGGGTGACTGGACAGGACGGTGGATTTCTATGGTGCCCTGGTTACGGTTTTGCAATGGCCGGGTTATCTTTCTGGGGGCATTGTCACATGCCATCTTTGTAGCGTTGTTTTTACTTTGTAATACCTCGTATTCTGTGCCTAATCCACCTTTGATTCCGACCGTAATTAGTAGCGATGCGGCATTTTTCGTTATTGTGACCCTTTTCGGTATCTCCAACGGTTACTGGGGATCTGTCACGATGATGGCTGGGCCTCAAAAGGCTATTGATAAAGAGCGTGCTGGAACTGTACTGAGCTTTTTCTTGGTACTGGGAATGGCGGTTGGGTCTTTGGTATCGTTTGCCGTTACCGCCCTGAGCTGCAATTGTAACCCATTCCAGATTCGGTAACCGATGGGGTTTTTTTTTGTTTCAAGTCTACTTTTAATTCATGCATGGCTTATTAGGTGAAGACTCCCCAAGCTTTCGGTATTTTTTTTTCTCTTGTTAACTTGTGTTTTTTATTTGATATTTATATTGTTTTATTACGTGTTTTAGTGAGGAAACCGTAGAATTTTCCATTTAAAGGGATCAGACAAAGTTTGTCAATAAAGAAATAATATAAAAGAAATAGATACAAGGAAAAATGGTTATCTCCGGGGTAGAGGGCGATAACGGCAAGCCCGCTGTTTACTATTCTAGACTCTGGTCATGGGGTGTGGAAGATTACATGGTGCCAAATGGCGGTAGCTCACTTACTCGCTTGGAGTGTAGAGTTTGCCAAGACTTTCCTTCATAATAGCGTTACATAGTTTAGCATAGGGATTTTCGTACACGGCTGCTTCCTTGGCCAGGGGGTTTCCATATTTACCCCCAAGCTCCAAGTCGGCAAACGCTCCTTCTGAATCACCCTGCGCCTTACGAATAATTCCCCTTTGGCTATAGGCCTGTTTTAAAACGGTCGAATCGCCCCGTGAATACCGAATAGCTTGCGCCAAATCGGCGAAAGCAAGGTCCAAGTGGCCCTGCAGCCGGTACACCTGGGCCCGATTGTTGTAGGCGGAGGCGTACGTCTCGCAAGTATGGATAATCTTGGTAAACACTTGGTGTGCCCCTTCTAGGTCGTCTTGTTCGGCCAAACGGACGCCGTCTACTTCCTTCCCTTTGAGGGCGGTTATCAAATCGGTCGGTAGAGGGGATAAGTTCGGGTCATAGTCCTGCGGTAAAGGGTAGGGCTGGCATCCTTCGTCTAACCCTGAGGCAGTGAGGTCACCTCCTAGTTATAGGTCAAAGAGTGCACAAGTGAATAATGAATTGGGTAACCAACATGAACCCATCGGTCAAAGTGAGGGAGTAGGTTAGTATAAACTGGCAGGTTTTGTCATACTTTTTCTGATATTTAAATGGGCTCAATGAAAACAAGCATTCTCCTTTCTCATTTTCACGACCACATCTTACGGGGAGGGAACTACCAAGGTACTCTGGTAAAAAGTGAAAGAAGTAAGTAACGAAATATACGGTAGTCATGGACGAACAACGCAGCTTACCTCCGTTGAATATCATGTCGAGAACATTGGTGTCGTGGTGGGTGAGTGACATGGCGCTTATGAACGCGATTTACTAAACGCGAAAAGTGGAAAAAAAGGGAACAGATAATAAAATCTCAAGAAATACAGTAAAACAAGTTTTAGCTGGCGTGACTGCTGTGGTCCGACTTTTATATAGAGCACCCGTTAAGAGAAATAGGGGTTGGGCAATAGGGAGTACAATAGCCAGTGAAGACGGTCGGCCGCCTTCACATAATCCTTTACCAACTCTTCCGCCAATCGATGGGCAGTCACGCGGATAACCTTGTCAGTCTGATCCTTTGCAATGACCGACTGTAATTGACGCTAATATACCATGATGAGTTGTTTGAGTGGACAGTATCCATTTTCTCGTATGCTTTACCCTTTGACGAAGGACGTGGGAAAACTGTTGCAAGATATTCTCACCACAACCGATAATCAGTATGTATTCTAATCCCAAGAATATCGGCCCACACTGACCTCAAAGTAAAGATTGGGTTGCCTGTCCTGCCAATCACTGGCCCTTACAGCAAAAGGAGGCCCCAAGTGACTCCCTAATTTTTTTTGAACGCCCTCTGCCTATTTTATTTTTTTAAAAAGTTTGACAGTACTTAAAACCATCCAGTTTATCACAGACATATTCTTTCATATACGATACCCCCACCACTACATAGTTGGGATAAAACATCATAAAAACTCAAGAATTGATACAGCACCGAAATCAAAATTTCATAAATTGGAAGAGTCAAATCGTCGAAAATATTGCACATCGCTGCCCGTGATTCAATCAATTTTTCAATATAAACAAATCTAAGATGCCACCATAGGCCTTGGGCCCCCGACCAACCCAATCGGCTTCTTCTTACTCGACCAAAATACGTTTCTTAACTTATATCAACAGCCACTTTGTTTTCCAGGTCCGCCCGCTCCTGTTTACGACTTAACATATGCAATATGGCGTAAACGGTTTCACAACGAGGGACTGGGATATGGTGCCGATGTGCCAAAGTAATGGGATTCTTGAGAATGACCTCGTGTTCCATAGGGTGATGGTTTAGGTAATCCTGTAGCATAGAAGGTTTATACGGAGGTTGTCCTTCCCGAGTGGCCTTGACTATATCCTCGGGCGTTTCCAACTTTTCCATAATGGGCAATGGTTGACCGGTGACGGCCGTACCGATAGCCCATATCTCCCGCTGCATCGCTATGACGAGCTCACGTAGGGCTGGATCATCAAGTAGTTCATGGGTATTGCATTCACCAGCTACTACGGATACGGTGTTAAAAGAGGCGTTCCATACCGTTTTTAACCAGCGATAACCCTGGATATTATCGGTCAGTATGGTGGCCACATCTGCTTTATTGAGTAAATCGGCAAACGTACCCGCAGTCTTTTGGTCCTGGGCGAATCGAGTGCCCCTCTCAGGGTTATTCAGCGTCGGAATTTGGTTGCAGCCTACTATCATCCGCACCGGTCCAAAATTCTGAATCACACCGCTATCCACTTGTTCGGTTGTCACGTAAATAACGGCAGGAATGACTGGATTATGTGGAAATACCTCAATGACCCGGTCTTCCACACCTATGCCGTTTTGTACTAGGATAATCATGGTCCCTTCTTGTACGGCCGGATAAATCAACCGACTGGTATCTACTTTGGATGGAAAGGCTTTGGTGCACACCAGGATGTAGTCATAATGGGTGCCCTGAACCACAGCCTCGTCTACCGTACGAACCACTGCAAATCACAACCCAAAGGTATAGACGAAATTGATCAAAACCGAACCCCATTCCCCCCCCAAAAAAAAATACGACGGACCACCAAAAATTGCAAATCAATACAAAGGAGTTGTTCACCACATCCGTTAACACGTTAGATCCAGCTAATTAAATAGCTTGACGATGCAATTTACACATACTTACCCATTCGTGCGATAAATACGAAAACGAAACAGACAGAACAAGTGAGTCATTGACCCGCCTAAAAAGTATTGTGTACCACGGGCTGTCGTAGATTAAGTGAGTGAAATTAACGGAGTAACCCCTGTAAAATCACCCGAAAACGACGATGAGGGAAATAATAGCCAAGGAAGCTACCTACCTTGGCTGGGATGGTACGTTACATCGCCGTATTTGCTTGATCGAAGCAAGAACCCTTGACTTTTGGCTGTTTCGTAATTCGAACGACAAACGCAAGTGACGTTGCACCCGGTGTCTTGAAGGCGGTAGGCCAGAAGTGAACCCACCGCACCGGTACCCACTATGTTCAGCGTAAAAGTCGGAGAGTATCAAGGACAGAGTCCGACGCAGCACCCGTGTTCGTTGTTAGCAAAAAAAAATATAAAAAAAGGAGGGTCAAACCGACCCCAAAGTCCAACCGCACCACAGCGCAGATAGGCAGTCACTCCGCAGAGTTGGTTCCTCGGTATTAGTCATTAGGGTTATCACCAATATATCGGATTTCCACCACTCACCAACTTTACAAGCGAAAGTTTTACCTGGTTCCGGAAAGTCTGGTACGCGTAATAAAAACCATGGCCACGCTATGATGACCCCAATAGACAATTGCTTTCCCGTCTGACTGGTTAAATTCCGTGTTACTTGGCACAATCCTACAGCATTCAGGGGCAACGGTCCCACTCTACTTACCAACCAGAATGTTCATAATGGAAATGTATCGGTTGGAAAATAATGTTACAAAGAAAACAATTATCACTCGAAAACTAACCCCCCTTAGTAAAAAAAATCAAGTCAAAGCTTCCCAAACTCCATAATTATAGCGCCTAAAATATACTGGTTACAGGTTTATGGTTTTACATCTTTTTTTACTCGAAAAAACAATTGTGCTGTGATTGAGGGGGGGGGAGAGAGAGGTGTGTAAAGCATCTTGGAGGTTTCGTAGCCCCTATTTTGGGAACAGTGATGAATCACCTATTTTGCCCCTAATTCACACAGCCAACCTTGCAAATTTCACTTGTGAAATTAATTCCCCAGATGATTCACTAAGCTTCACTTCTCCACAGGTATTCTTTGCCTATAACTCACTTGGGAAACCATAGTATGACATGTATAACAAGGTACACAGCGTGGTTTGCCCTTGGGCCTGGAAATACACACTCAAATTTTAGGGTTGAAAGTTCAAGTTTAAAGTCATATGACCAGATGTGACAATGTCCTGTACATATATGGTGAACAAATTTTTAAGGGGGCCATTTGTTTCCTCCCCATCACTTTGAGAACAGTGATAATTCAGGAGGACATGGATTCTGCAGGATTATGACATATGGGTGATATTTTTTTCTATCCCTATAGTGCAATTTGAAGCAAAGTTGAACCATATCACTATATAGGGAAAACCATTATGTATTCAGATGAATTGATAATGACCTTGTCTAGTTAGTTGAGAGATAGAGGCACTACTCAGACTTCATTGTCTACTTCATGAGTTACCATATCCTAGTCTAATCTGCCTGTAGATAGTGGCTGGCTGGTATAGGCACTGTGTTATGTTTATAATGGAACAGAAACTGGAGATTACATCTTCCAATGAGGATGACCAGCTCCTTCAAGGTGAAGCTGATTTGATGGCCACAAGTCAGGATATCCCAGATGATGGTGTAACCTCTTCACAAGGCCCCCCTTGTCTTGTGCTTCCAACATGGAGCCAATGGATGACCATTTATCTCCATGAAGATTGTTTTCATTTTGATGTTGAAATGCACTATGATTTTTGTTATGATTTTATTGTCATTCATGGGCTATATAAGGAGACTGGGTCAGGGAAACTCGAATCCCTCATGAATAAAAAACATGTGTTGTATTCTCATAAGGTTCAGGGAGGAATTCGCTGCCTAGGTCATTGGACATGATTCAGCTGATCAGTGGGTAA
>JAOPJG010000134.1:0-40147 GCA_027478255.1 Dispira simplex | reverse complement strand
TGGTATTTAAACCCGGTTAATTGATGCCAGTGTTTAAGTGGGTTTGGTGTCTTTAGTATATTTCAATATTTTTTTTCCGAAGTGGTTATCGCCACTTTTCACAAGTAGTTGCCCTATAAACTTACCTTCGTCTGAGGAGGTGTAGTGAGTAGGGCATCAGGATGACTCAATTCCGATGGCAGGGTCACTCGTCAGGTGATTCTACAAGGGGAATTGTTAGGTAAGCATTATTTTTTTTTCATGTGTTTGTGTATTTTTCCCCCATTATCAATTAGCAAGTAGTAAGGGAGAAGGCAGGGAATATGGTAGGGTGGTACTCAATTTTCATGTATATATAGTGATTTGGAGAAAACAAAAAATGTACCAGTTACTAATCTAACCAATAGGATTTTCTGAACAACCCATTCAACTTTGGCGGATTTATCCTTATATGGTCGAAAAACAATCAGTCATAGGGACAATTTCACTACGTTTTAAACCTTTCAAACAGCCGTATATTTGAGGGAGTGTTAGCCAAAAAAAAATGTTGGATTTTGGTAACACTGACGCTGGATTTGATTTTTTTTTGTATTTGCGTGGTGGTTTTTAGCCTTGAATTGTAGCCCTGTGCTTTCCACAATTCCGGTATATTTCGCCTTAGTCTGTAAGTCACCGTTTACCATTACCAACTGTCTAGTTTCTTTTGTAATACTCGTTTTACAATCAGCTCGTCCTTTTGAATTACTATTTCACAATGAAAAAACACGAGAAAGAAAAAGTCCAAGCCCTCCAAGACCTTCAGGTAGACCTCGATGTGTCCATTTACAACGCACGAACGCTAGTGGCCTCGTGGTTACTCGACACCAATAAGCCGGATGACGACCAAAAAACATTTCTCAAACACGAGCAGGGCCTGGGAATTCTTAGCAACGAACGACTAGCAAAGGCCAAGGACGAATTCCAAGGCCGTCCAGTAAGGTAACTAGGCTCGGTGGAGACTATGGTCAATGTGTTTCTAATGGCTGGGAAGTGTACCGAGTATTAACCCAGACAACCTGAATTTTCCGAGTCAATCGACTTTTTTTTGATGTGTGTGTGTGTGTATTGCGTTGTTCAGGTGACTCAGCAGAAAAATGGCACTTCTGGCAAACGTTTACTAACTCTTTCACTATATAGCCCAACGTCTGTGTGTGTGTGTGTATTTTTACTTTCTAAATTACCATTCTTATCCATGTCGTTGTTCCAATGGACATATTTACGGGGATATCTCGCGTTTGCAATACTACCAATTCAGGTTGGGGTTAGGTGCAAAATTTATAACACACAAAGACGCCCTGCAACGTCAGTTTGGTAATACACCAGAACAGGTCATCCCCGGCAGAAGCCAGGCCAACGCCATCACTGATTTCAAATTAAAACGCAAGCTGGTGGGAAAGAATTCAGCCTCAGGTGTATCCCACCGTGGCACTGGTTCTTCTTCACGGTCAACGGGTAAGCCTGACCCCACAAGTGACAGCGAAAGTGAAGGTGAAAGTAAGTCACGACACTTTCGAACATCGACGCTTCAATCTCCATCGGTAGCATCGCCATCCCAGTCTAGTAAACCCACCGCTGTTACCGGAAAACGTAAATCAGTCATGGCTCAAGGTGATTTCTTGTCGCAATTTTTAGCTGAAAAACAATCAAAAGTAAAGAAATCCGGCCATTAATTATCCTTCACAACTAAGGTTTAAATTTATCTAGTAATCATTTTTTTTTCAATCTTGGAAATTATCTTATGTTATGTTATGTTCCCCTGACTGACCGTGCATATATACCAATGTGGCCAATCTCTTCTATTACCAACCCACAGCGTTATCCACGGTAGAGTGCCTGGATTCCTCACATGTCGACCTCCCGTCACCTAGGATAACTACTGTACTTTCCCAAATGAATCCCTGAAGATGCCCAAATGAACTGGCAAAACTGACTGGTTTTGTTAAATCAGATACCAGTCAGTTCTTGTAAGATGCGTTCCCGATAGAGGGGAGAAGTCGAGTCTTCACTAACTATAGGCATCTCCCCAACTAAAACTTCCGAGGGTGGTCCGAAAGGGACCAAGGATTCCATGCTTTGAATACTTAAGGTTATCATTAATAAGAGCGTAACCTATTGAGAGAGGTGTTCATTATAATTCATAAGAAACACAAACAACATAACTTCATAGATGGATAGGAGGGTGGACTACTACCATAACATAGTAACCTGCTGATGAGTAGTCGCTACCGTGAGTGACGACAGCTACCAGCCTGGAAGTTTGCACAGCTAGTATGTAATTGATGTAGGTTACCACCTACACAAACAATCAACGTAATAAAGTCAAACTTTAAAATGGAAAAACATCAATGTAATCATAACACTGCCCTCCTGCACCTCTGTGCGCAGGTGTTTATAGACTCTTACTGCAGGTAACGGTTGTAGGTTTACCATTGATTGTTTCGAGCACACTATTGTTGTTTGGGACCCCACAGTCCTAATTCCATGGTAGCTGGTCATTCTTGCTCTTGGTTTCTTGCCGATTGTACACAACTCCCTGTGCTACATGAGCATCATCAGGAAATATTTCATTAAGGTTGAATGAGTCCAACGCCTTAAAAGAGGACTGGTAACAAAAATTACCTACTGATATCCGGTGAAACATACTCTCCATATTTGCCCGATAATCCGAGCAAATAGACACGCCACGGGGACCAAATTTTTGAAACTTTTTCAAAGAGGAAGCCAGTCTCCCACACCAGAGTGTGCTAGTATCCTTACAGATTATTATTTCTCCCTGCACAGCGGGAAGACAGGCCAACAAACTGATAGCAAACGTAATGTACATCGTGGTGTGGAACGGATAAACAAAGTGGAGAAGACCGTAGACGTTGATAACGATGATAAACAAAGGGTTGTAAAATAGTGCGAAACTGTATGGGATGTGTTGGAAAGCCGAAATAAGCCGATGTTAAACACGTCGGTATAACAATGTGATAATACAGTAGGATAACAAAGGGTTTATATAGCGAACAATCTGACTAAAATTCCGTACCGAAAAGCAAGGACATTGGAGTGCCCATATTTCCACCACTGCAGCCTTCTCAACGGAATGGCTTATATGCCCTTTTTTTACTCGCTCTTTTATGATTAGATGTTATGTAATGGATAACGTATCCCGTTCTTATGATGTCAGGGACGTTAAATAAAAATAAAAAATAGGGTGAAGAATGGACGCCCAAAGGTCCCTCGATGCACTCGTTTTTTTTTTGTTTCCATTTCCACTTGTCATGGGCTCGTTCTTTCCGTATATCTTCCGTTACCTCATCCACCACTGTCCTTTATGACTGGTGGTGGTGCCCTTACTTGACTCAAGAACACTCATATATTTATAAATCACTCGCTGTACCACCTCGTGCTCCGATTAATACTGGCGTGCAATACTGAACCTAACCAGAAGGCGATGTTCTCCTTTGGCTTTCCTCTATCCGCTATGCCGTTTTCGGTATTATTAGAACCAAGTCACGATTTTTCCTCTGGTTGCCGGTAGGCAGATAATATCCCATAGGAACAAAAGAGTAGCACCAAAAGCGAGAACATCGATTGGCTCATCCTACATCACTCGGTGGAGGCCTCCTTATGTCACCTCATAAACGGAAGAAGCAAGGAGTAAACGATATAGGAAAATAAGGAGGATGTCGTTTTTATGGGGTGGTCATAGCAGCAGTACGAAACAAGTAGTAACAGAAAAAGAAGGAAATGTAATTACCCTATGAACCCATTCAATAGTATATCAGTGTGCAAGGTTAGCCCAGGGGATATTTCAATGAATTCATTTAAGATTATTCGTTTATACAGGCAAAACAAACCACTTTAATCCACCAAACTAAGCAGATGTGATTAAGAGAAATGTGAGGAATCTTAATTAAATAGGTATCGGCGGTGCAATATAAACACAAAATGGGAGTATCAACAAACCTGTTGCTATATTTCCGGCCGTTGATTTCTTACCAAGCGTAGCATAAAAATCTAAAGTCAAGCATAAACGAAACCATAACGAACCACCTACTTCTTCTGAAACCAAATTTTCGTGGCATGTTACAGCAAATCTTCCTCTTCCAGTAAACGCTCCACATCCTGAATATCAAAGGGTTGGTCGGGGTTACTCGACGGATCAGTCGTCATTTTACCTTCCCTTGGTTTATCAGTATGGGCACGCTTACCAATGCTAAACAACTCGTCGTCATCACTGGCCTCGTCCTCCACTTCATTGAGAAGGCGTTCTACTTCATCCATAATGTCGTCCCCTTCGTCGTTGGTTTCCGTAGGGATTACTTTTAGGGTGGGCTCAGCCTCCTTTTCTTCTGATTGAATTGAGGGTTGGCCTTTTTCGGTTTCTATCAACCCCGGCGACAAGGGCTGGTCCTCCGTTACAGAAAGGGACGCCAGGGCCGACATGGCTTCGTCCGACATGATAGGCTTGAGTTCTGTACTCCCATCCTTGGTCATACCCCAATCCAAAGGCTCACTGATAGCCGGCTCGTTGGGGCCCAAAGTATATTGGGGTTGCATTTCCACATGGGAAGGGGACAAGTAAGCTGTGGCGGAACCGGTACTTTCCAACCGACGTCGACTCTGTTGGATACCGTCCGCCATGCGTTTACCCATATTTTCCGCCAAACGAGTACTGTTGGACCAGAGGGAATTGATTAAATCCCGCCCTACTTGAGAGGCCGAAGTTGTGCGTTGGTTGGGTAAAGGAGCCGCGATGCCCAGTAATCCGCTGGAACCCCCGGGGGTCACGGCAAAGGTATCCCGAAACCCGTGGTCCATGTAATTTTCCATAAACTCGTCAGCCAAAATAATCATTCGAAAGGCTGAAGGAGATAAGGCGTAGGAGAACATGTTCAAAACTGGTGTCCGAGGGGATGACAGCGAAGCGGTCGGGGAACGTGGGGAGGAGATGGGTGAAGCCAAGCACTGTTGTGGGCCCATATCTTCAAGTTCTACTAGCGGAGCAGTACGGGTAATCGTAGTTCCCCCTTTGCCCGACGATGAAGAATTACTCGGAAAGCTTTGACGTTCCTCCTCCTCAAAATGGGCTGCGTCTTTTTCAGATACGTATTTACCCACCCGCATATCAAACCGACCCGTTTCGGCGTACTGAATAGCCCGTTGTAGAAATTTAGACACTGAATCCAGGTGCTGGTCATCTTCATTGTTACGAAATAAATACAAGAGACTTTCCGAGACTTGGTAAACGTCCTCCCGGGAGAGTCGACCCTGACCGGTTACGTCGTGAAGCAAGTAGAAGAAATCCATTAGCGACATCATGTCCAGATGTAACAAATGACCAAGTTGGGCCACCACGTCGGCAAACGACAAGGTCATGTCTTCGGTGGTGGCCACTGCGGATACTTCGTTGTCTTGGTCATCTGAGGCAAGGGACGACAACACAGCCGACTGACCACTCGAATCCATGGTGTTGGGACTGGCATTCTGATCGGTGGTGGGAGAAGTCGGATGGTCTGACAGTTTGGACGCCGAGGTCGAACGAGGTTGAGCAGCCTGTGCACGTTGCCAGAATATATTAAACAGGCGAGACAGAAGCCAGTCTCCGGCATCTCGACGGGAAGGAACCCGCTTCACTGTGGTCTGACTTGAAGGGAATGGTGAACGCGGAGGTACGCTCACTTCACCAGAAACGGATTTACTGTCCAATTCGGGTGTACGCGGTTCGTCGAGTAAGGAACCCATTGTTATCAATGGGGAAGCAGTGTTCGACCCCGACCGGATATTCGTCTGGCTTCTTCGGGGTGTGTAACCCACCAAATGTGGGTTGACTTGTGGATCTTCCTGTTTGGCCCAAGTAGCAACGCTAGCCATAAACCTTTTGAAGGCATTATAATTCATACGGGAGCGGTCCTGCGTAGAAGTACAGATAGTAGGTTCCATTGCCTTGGTCGAGTCGGGTCCCACGTCGATAAGCATCTGGGTCATGGCGGTAGGACGAGCGGATGCCGAGGTGGATGACGTACGCGATACGGGGTTGGTAGAGGGCACACCGGATCCGGATTCATAGTAGAGAGCGGAATAGAACCGGTCGTACAGGAGGGACAATTCATGTTTGGCGAATTTCCCCGTCGAAGGTAGATTACGAATCTGCATCCGTTTGGTAAAATTTTCCACCGTGTGGACAATCTTTAGCTGATGAGTGCGTCGTAGCTCGTCAATGGCTTCCGAGGTCACAAAGGGGAAATCCCGATAGGCCACCAACAACAACTGATGAAACTTTGTGAGTTGCCGTGTTTGGGTAGCCGGACTGTCCAGCTGTACTACTTCGTCCAACTGACTAAAGTAGTCCTTGAGAATGTTCATAAACTCACCGTCGTCCTGGGCCTTGAGGAGTTGTCCGCCGGTGATTTTCAAGACGGCCAAACCGACCTGGAATAACACTTTGGGTCCTTCCAAAAAGAAACAGTCAAGAATACGAAAGGCGAATACTAATGGCATCGAGTTGATAAACAAGGTCAAAAACCACGGCAAACACGCCACAGCTAGTTGGATATCGCGTTGTTTGAAATGACTATCTAACACGGGCATAGTTTTGGCCACCAAGTGTTCAAAGATGGCCTGATCTAAAGAGGCCCCGTACATGGACGTACTATAATAACCAGGGAGTAATCGGTTGCACAAAACGTCGAGCACCCAAAAGGCTTGCTCCTCGTCCAAGTAAATCAAGAGCGCCGAAGCGACAATGTTCATGGCCTGACAGTATCCGAGTTCGGGATCTTTCCAAGAGTAAGCATTCAACACCCTACGTAAAGCGTTAATACCTTCCGGAGTCTGGTAAGCGGGATATTCGGGAAGGGAACGATTTAAATCTTTTTCAATCTCCGCGGCATACAATCCTGGTTTGTTGTGGTTAGCCTTGAGCAGAGCCTCGTACTCCCCCGTGTGGAAAAACCGCAGGTACAAGGAACCCGAACACAGTTCCCATATTTCGGCCCGTATACCGCTGGGTAAACCAATACGTACCAACCGGTTGAACTCGGCCATACGTACGATGGTGAGGTTGCGACCGTGGGTTTCTAGGTACTCTCGCCACAATTGGGTCTTTGCCTTATCGCGAGGAGAATTGAGCCGGTCCGGATAGCCAAAGGTTTCACCTAAAGTGCGACGCTTCAGTTGGTCCAACTTGTTCATCAGCAGGGCTTCGGTACTGCACTGTTTAAGGAATGGACGCAATTGGGTCATGATGGGGAGGAATTCCTTGAGTTGGTCACGGAGTAACACGCACCAGTGATCGCACACATCTTGAGAGCGTCGGATACGGAACTGCAAAACCATCTTGTGCCATAGGGTTACCGCGATATAAAACCCAGGACGTAAGGCATCCGCACTAGCGTTGCGTTCCACTCTTCGAATGGCCACTAGGGGAATGGCAAAGTGACACCCTTTGGATTCCGGGGACTCAAAGGCCAGAAACGAAGTTGATATGTATAGAGTACCCGTATAGGTTTCATTGACACTGGGCAGGGAAAACACCGCTCCAGCGAGGGTATCTAAGACGTGTTCGTTTTTGGCCACAGCAAAGCACCCCTGGAATTCCGTGTCCCGTTTTTGGGCGTCGAGGTCCTTTTGCAGTTTTAATTTCCCCGGTGCGGTTAGGGTCAGACTATTGGGGGCCGTGAGTGATTCATCAATAGTAACGGTCATTTGCTTCTTCGTGGGTTTACCGGTCGAGGTGGAATGTGCGGTGGTCCCCCCATCTTCTGATTGCTCGTCGACCAAACAAATGGTCTGTTCGCCGCCTTGGTAAAGCCGGTGCTGCTGCTGCTGTTGATTATGGTATTCCGATGCGGCACTCTTGAGTACCCTCGCCATGGCCAGATTGGTCAACTGCACCAACAAATCATAGGTTTCATCGCGGTGGAAGAAATTTGAGAAAAAATACTCGGCCTGGTCTTTGGTCACTACCCGTATAGCATCGGATAATACCCCACGCATAGACCGCTCCTTTTCCAAGTTCTCAATATCTTTGAGTTCCAAACAAATTTTGGTTTCATGGCCCAACAAATAGGCATAAAAACACAAAAAATTCTCACTAATGTACATCCACCCTTGCCGAATTATCAATGACTTGTGATACCCGCAGGCGTAATAATTGACCAACTGCTCTGAAGCGGGCATGTTAAAGGTTTGGCGGAAAGCCCGTACCGCCTCCACGGCCTTGGGATCTAAATTAGCGTCTTCTTCGTTGGTGTCAGAAGTGGTCGACACCAGGAAACGCACTTTAGTCACCACGAAATTCTCGCGCTCTTCGGGGTTATCGAGTACTGTGAGGGCCTTGACCACCTGTTCCTGCAGCCACTTCCAATCTTTTTCAATCTCTTCTTGGGTGTTGGCAATGGCTAACACGATGAGTCGCTCGGGAACTTGGGAAACCCGAAACCCGATGCGAAAGGGGGGTTGACGGGTATCCAATACATTTTGGATAGTGGCTAGAACATTGGAAAAGATGGATTTTTGGTAGGTGACGTTGCGTTGGAGCACAAGGTCTTCGTTGATCCCTACGTCTTGCCAAAGCGGACCTGGGTCATTTTCAACGGGTTGAATAAACATGGGTGAAACGAACTGGTAATAACAAGCGTCAAGGGAGCACAATGCAGCTCATTCCGGCCGGGATTAGGAACAACAAGGTGCTGGAGTACGGGTGAGTGACCGTCGTCGACAAACACAACTGGAAATTGTGCCAAGGGCAAGGGCATAAAATTTACAAACTAAAACTGTGAACAAGGCTAACGATGGTAAATATTAAGGGATATACAAGACACAGACTTGATGCCAACCTGGAACACTCTTGTAATTGTCAAATGTATGTTTATATGGAGGTGCCAACTGGTTCCACTGGAGCATGTACCCGTTCCGGTTGACGTGTGGGCCTTGGGTGCTGGCTTGGCTAATAGTGACCGCGTACTATAGAACAAACAATCAGTAAGGGCACATTATTCGTACTTGTGGGTAGAGGACAAGATCACGTGCTTTATGGCGGAGATTTCTGCTTTGTTGTGGCAATCTGAGTGTCCAGGGAGAGACGGAACACGATTGGCCAGGTGAAGCCAGTTGCAACATATATACAGGGCGAAATGGGAGAGTTAGTTTATACAAACTTTCCCACATCACCTGTTTTTTAAATTAATGCAAAGCGGGGTTATATATCAGGCTTTTGTTGTTACAAGTGACAGTAAGCAAACTCACTTGCCATTTACCCCTGCGTTATTGGCCCTTGTTTCATTCCTTACAGCGTACTTTTCTTTCTTTGGCCACTTGCACTGCACATTTTGGTCTAGTGCTTATCTGCCGTCTTTTTGCACTCCACCAAACCGTCCAGCTCAATCACACCCTCTCCTCCTTTCTCTACCGCGTTTATCGCACTTGTCTTTTTTTTCACTTAATTTACATTATCAATATACGTTTAGACTCATTTCATCGTTGGCATACCTCTCTGCGCCACCTTGAACAACCTGAATGCTCTGTTGCTTTCGTGTGTACAAGCGTTGCTTTTCTACACTTTATACTCCTCCACCTCCCTTTTACCACTGCCATAAATAAACTCTTTTAACGAATCCAGCCCACACCCATACGATGGCGGAGTCGGTGGTACCTGCCCACCTGCCGGAAGAGATGGCCGGCTTTTCGAAACGAACCCAACGCTTCGTCAATAAATTGTTTGAGCGCTGTTCCCCTACGGCCAGCAGTGTTCCCATGACGGACTTGACTCAAGCGTTATCCTTGGTTGAGGGTGAGTTAGGCCAACACATTATTCCCCCGGAACTCAAAGGACAGTTCCTCAACTTTGCCCAGACGGCACCCACCGCTCCCGTGACGCGTGCCGAACTAGCTGGACTGATTGAAGCGTTGACAAGACCCAGAGATGAAGAGGGCCATACGGAACCGGATGGACTAGTCCCCGGTGTCACGGACGACGCCCCAGACCACCCGGTCGGGGAAAGCACCCCAGCGGGAAGTGGAAGATTGGCCAATTTTTCCCCGTTCGCCAACCGTACTCGTGCGGAAAAACCCATCTCGGTGATATCCAGTAAACAAGCCGCCAAAGCCACCATGCGACGGCTGGCCATCCCCGACCGACTTTCGGACAACGATGACGACCCGGATAATATAGAGCACGACGTGGGACCCCGAGGGATGACCATGAATTACCGACGTAGTTCCCTGGGGTTGGATAGTCTGATGGAAGGGCACACTTCCCCTATTAGTCCCCAGGGTAGCGGTAATCCCTGGTCGGCCAGTCCGAGTCAGGTCATCGAGGACAGTATGCTCCATAAGCCGTCCATGTACCAAACTCCTGGTCCGATCCAACATTCCCAAGTCGGTTCCCCTACCAGTTCCCTGGCTACCACTCGACGATTGTCGGATACTTTTAGTCCTAGCGAGATCAACGACCACCGTTCCACTAACCACTTTTTCCGCACCGTCAGTCCCCCGCGGAGTTTACTAGAAAGTTTAGACGCCGAGTCGTTTGCCCGTCAACGCGAACAGACGATTAAGGCGGAAAACACCGCCTTTAACGAAATTATGCTGTCCCGGCACCGGGTACAAATAGACCAATTGAAAAAACAGCACGAACGTAAGATGCATCGGGTGATAAGGGACCACGAAAACGAAATCCAAAAGATGGTAGTTCGAATTGACGAAATTCGGTCAGAACTTTCCACCAAACGACGGGAAATATCCGACTTGACTAACAAAGATACTAAGAACAGTATGCAAATCAACAGTCTAGAAACGGAAGTGAGCCGTCTCACCAAGGAAATGTCCAACCTCCATGCGACCTACACCGAGTTGAAAAAGCAGCACGAGGCCAAGTGCACCGAACTGGACGAGCTTAAGCGTGGCCTCGACATCAAAGAACAAGAAATCCAGGACTTGGTAGAAAACCATCACGAAGTGGTAGAGAACTTTGAGCGGGTGATGGCGGAACGTAAAAGCCTCGAGGTCCAAGTACACCAGTTGGAACATCGTCTGGAGGCCACCCGTGACCTACAAACCGAGTTGGAAGCTATCGAGGCGGAAAAAACCATGCTTCAGGTCATCGTGGACCAACTGCAGATGGACTTGGAGAATGCCACCCAGATGGCCCAACAGGCCCAGGGTACTGCCGAAGCGGTCACGGCCGTCCCCGTGGCCTCCGCTTCCTTGACTTTACAGGGCGAATTAGCGGCGAGTGGTCAATTGCCCCATACTGGGTCATCGCCCTTGGTTGACCAACACCATGGTGCTTCCACTTATACCAGCCCGTCCAGGGGAGGTCGCCCTGACCTGTTGACTCCACGAACTGGTTTCCCTGGAGTGTCGGAGGGGCTCCTTACGGAATCTGAGGTGGTAGCCAAACTTGTTCAAGAAAAACAACGTTTCCGGGAACAACTACGGGAAGCCATGTCTTATTATTATAACATCCAAAAGGACTTGCAGGATACCCGAGAAAGCCACCGTCGGGATCTGGAACACATGAAGGCATGGTTTACGACGCTCTATGAACAACTCCCTCAGCTAGCTAACCCGACCAACCCGGATCCCGACGAAACCCCATGCACATCGGATGTGACCATTGATCCACGATCGTTGGATATGAAATCGTTTACAAGTGCCGTATCTCAATTGATTACCACATTGCGCCAGGAAGGACAGCACGTCCAGGCGGACCAACTCAGTCAGGACCTTCTCCAGTTAGTGGTGGAATTTTCACAAACGAATTGGACCAACCGTAGTATCTTTCAACCTGAAGAGGAGGACGACACCGAAAGTACGACGTGTCCGGTACAGTCCACCGTGGTTCACGGTATTTCGTTACAGTCCTTCAGGCAAGGTCTGCGACAGCGGAAACTTTACGGCCGACCTTCGTTGGGGGATAGCACCAAGAGCGGTTCTAACCCTTTGGAAGTCACTGCTACACCGTCAATCCCCACCGAGGATTTGACAAAGGCATTGGTTCCTCGCCGTAGCACCAAAGGCTTTAGCACCTGCCAAATTACAACATTTGTTCTCTACACATTAGTGGTCTATTTCATGGGCTACCTGACCATACTATTTACCAACCACATGGCCATGGAACGCGAATTCCGTCCCACTTCAGGCCAGTCGGTCAGCATCCAATCTCCCATGGGTCAACCCGACCATCTGACTCCCAATCTCTACGAGTCCCCGTCGGCGGGGGGTCATCCTTGGTTACAGGCGGCAACGGGTAAGGATCCCAGTATGCTTCAAACCCAAGGCAATTTGCCACCGATTCCTTCCCACCAACGTCCCGCCCATGTCAAACGGGCCCGTACCACCGAGATTTTCATGTACTGGTTAGAGACTCTTCTCTATAACGACCGGACACCTCAAGTACCTACATAATTCGTCTGGACTTTGATGATTTTTCGAGTAATGTCCACGTGTCTTTTTCACAGCGTTGTAATATCGTTTTTTGGATTACTGCAAGTGTTTATGTTTGTCCTGGTGTGGAGTCTATAACTTTTTTTTAAAAAAAAAGTATCAGTGGAATCTTACCGGGGTTTATGTTGTGTATTATCCATAATTTGTGACATGCTTATATTGTAACTTTTTTTTTGGACCAGATGTAGTGACCGACCTTATTCTCAAGGGTTTCTCCCTTTCTGCTTATGAATTAGCATACCTTTTATATATGTGTATTTCCCGTCACGCCATTATCCAACCTTCTGCCATGGAAGAGAAAAGATCTGATATGTATTATTGTTTTTTAATGAATAGATGAAATATTTTTATTGACATGTATCGCTCGCATTATTAGCTATATTATCACTTCAAAAGTGGATATGATGTCGGTTTTATTTCCAACGCCCGTAATCGAACCCGACAATATCAAATAAACATAGCCTATACTACCCAATGAAATCATAATTATTGCAGGAATGAATAAAAGGTGAGCACACTGGCAGCCTATGCTCATTGTCTTGCATATAAACAAACGCAACGATAGCCAATAAATGGAATGTCATAAAAGCGTGAAAGCTGTAAAGTAAAAAAATGATGAAAGTATGGTATACAGATGTAAAACATGTATAATTGGACTGGCCAGTTTAGCACAGGATATGACAAACTCAATCAGGCAAGCCTTAAGAAATGTCCTTGGCAAATGGAAACTTGAAAATGTCTTGGTACAATGGATAATTGGGACTTTTGCGGACCCCCAGTACACACTCAGAAGTAACACCACTATTATTACTATCGACCCCAGAGCGTCTTAAACCATCCTGGACCAACCCCAGAAACCGTACGTCTACAGCTGTTCGGAACAGCTCCAATTCGCCTGTTTCCACGTGGCGAATCTCGATAAATTTATCACAAAAGGCATATAAATAAGGGTACCGGTATAGGACACGCTTAGGTGTACCCTCCCAATAAATCACCGTGCCCGGGCGTGACCGCTGCCCCGTGGGTGTAATAAAAAACGCCACTTTTTGGAAACACAACAACAGTTCCCTTTGGACGATAAACATATCGATAGCTTTGCCCCGATCATGAACGTCATCGAATCCTGGCATATCCGAAGAAGGCGCCATCAGCATCCGACGTAGATTGTGTAAATGGACAATTTCACAACGGTCGGTACATACCAACCCGAGTTTATCGGCGAAAAACGTCACCCGGTTCACTTCGGTGGGTAAACTACCCTGTTTGAGTTCCACCAGTCCCACCAAAGATTTACCGCGTTGTTTGCGATGGGCCCACATGAGCCCCGGGATTTTCTTCTTGTACGCTTCCACGCAAATGGGTTGGGCGATACGGAACTCTGAACTACGGTTGGCGATACGCACCAAGGCGATCATAGGAGAAGTAATCCCTCCGCCTGAGTTACGAGCAAAGAGGGCCGACACTTGGAGGTCGGTGGACTCGATACACAACTTGGGTCGTAGACGCCAGCTTTCGAATTCTTCGGCGAGAATTACGTGTAGACGTCGGTTGGCCACTAGCAAGATTTGGTTATATGAGGGAATAATGTGCATATGGGTAATGTGTTTCAGATTGCCCAATTTCATAAAACCGGCCGTCGTTTGCATAGACCCTGCGTACAAACCATCCGCGGTACCCAACAAAATGGTCTGACTGCCGTCCTTGTGCGTAAACGGTGTGGCGCAATTGACCGGATTCTCCGTGGCAAAGAACCGGTCACAAAACGGCTCAAGTTTTAGCTGTAGGGATTGTCCCGAAATAACCCGGAGTTGCTGGCGTCGAATACAGTGTTCCCAGCCCTTCTGGCTGGCGACACTGTCCACGAATAGCTGCATCGATTTCTTGTGGTGACCGATATGTTGAAAAGTAATGGGATACACGTACTTGGTGCGGTGTGTATCAAAGTAATCTTTCTGGCTTTCGTCGTACCCTACGCTGGTACGGGCCCGGACCATGGGTGAAACGGGCGGAGAGGTGGAGATCGTACCAGCTCGCTGAGGAAGGACTGTAGGTGATTCGATTCCTGCTGAGCCAATGGGTTCCTCCACTATACACAGCAGCATAGGAAGCAGGATGGGCTATAGGAAATATTATATACAAAAAAGGTAGCATCGGCAAAGTATTGGCATTAAATTCTGGTTAGCTCGGTTGATCATAATATAAAACTTTCACTGGAATAAAAACTCGACGAGGTTATAGCTTTTGCCCTTGCTGGCGTCCTCCAAAACCCTCCCCCACCGCATTGTAAAATTTACACATATGTCCATACACACCAACAATTCACTTACCCGACCGTGAATAACATAAACGCTTCCTTGACCTGCCTGCTCCAACTTCACCCTCCGACATATTAACAAGAGATGGTCCATTAAGTAAATCCAAAACGTTTGCCTTGATTTCTGCCCCATCTTTTCCCGTTTGATAAGCTGACGTTTAGGGGCCTCCAGGTCTAGGTAAGCCCGCTGGCGTTTGGTAATATACAATCGATAGTATAGATCTACAAACTCACTCCGGATGATGTCGAGTTCCATTCGTTCGTTGCCGGCGAATGTGGCAGCCCGGAATTTCTTAACCAACTGCTGAATTAACGGTCGATCCTTGGCATTATAAGGTAAACTGGCCGACAAACTTTCAAATGCCAAATGAATATTTTGTAACCGTTGCACCACCGCCATCATCAATCCGTTTACATCTTCCCGACCCTTGGTGAACATGCGCACTCCGTCCACAAACGTACTGAAAAACGGATTACGGGATTTTTCTAAAGTGAACAACGCCTCAGCGGTTTTAGCACTGGATAAAAACTCGATAAACGGTTCAGGATCCCGGAACCATTCGAGGTAAATGTCGCAAATACCACTCACGAACAATTCGTTACTTTGCCGTTCCTGTAACCGGGTAACCAAGGCGCCGTAGCTATGGTACAACGTCTTGTAATTCCGAAACAGGGTATTCATAAACTTTTCCTGACTGGGGAGCAGAAAAAAGTGGCGATCACCAGTGTCCCTCAAGTGACCGGATGTAGAGGCGTAAAACTCGCACACATTATTCCACCGTAATTTCAGAGGTTCCACTACCAGTTCGTCCAACTGTTGCAATTTTTGAAACACATTACAATCAACGGCAATAATATGAAACATTTCGTTTTGCCACCCTTCAGTTTCTTTATCGATAGTTTTTCGGACTTCGGCCGGGATGCTTTCAGACCATGTTTGGATCTTACCCAAGCCCGTTTTGATATCCGACTGAAGTTCGCTGCCAAAAGGTGGGAGTTTGTGGGTGTCCCAGGACGGGTCGGTTTCTGTTTTATCCGAAGTACCACTGTAGAGGGACAATTCGGCCGCCCGGGGGGAAGTAAACGTTTCACCGCTGTAGGTCGAAGTCCGGTCACCGATTGACCTCACTTCTTGGCGCATCGACTGTTGAAAGGCGATAAGTTCGGCCAGGGCCGCCTTTTGACTAGCACTAGAGGACATCAACGGTACAGTGGGAGTGACCGACCCTTTCTGTCTAGGGGAAAGTTGCGGGCTGCCCTCGTCGGCCGCGGAGGGTAGTGTGGTTCCAAGGGAATCATCAGGAATGGACACATGATTAAGGGTAACGCCAGCCGACGCTGGTGGGACGATATTTTCCACCGGTGGTGCTACCGTCGGCCCATTGGTGGAATCAGTGGTACTAGTGGCGGATGACGAATGGAACGGAGTGGCGCTGGTGGGTGTTGGAGTTACAATTGGAATTGCATGGGCGGGGGAATTAATCAGTTCCTGAACGGTGTCACTTTTATTAGGTGACCCCTCCTTTGTTTCGGTAGCAGAGTCCACCTGAGGCGAAACGTCAGTTAGTATCGATTCCGACGTTTCAATACTTGACGTAGGAGCACTGTCCAAAATAGGACTGACTCGTGGGTCGGCTTTGAGCAGGGCGTGCATTTTATCCCAAACGGTATCCTGGCTGTCTACGGGGCGTTCGCGAAGGTAATTGTGGTCCCATCGCAGCGAACTCGCACCGGATCCCCGGGGCAATTGCCTGCGATTCCTACTGTTAAGAGTATGGGGAGGGTCCCTAACCAATGGTGATATGACACGGGATTGACTAGGAAACATTGAAACCGGTCGGGCTTTTTCCACAGGAGCAGGGGTCACCTCTATGGCATTCAATACCTTGGGGGCCGTGCAGGGAGAGGACGCCTCCTGGATAGAATTTCGACCTACTCGGGTTGGGATGGTCCCCTTGGAAGCGGATACCAACACACTGGACAACGACACTTTTATCTCGGATTCTGATTGATTTGAGGTATACATGGTCATGGGTCGTCGCATCCACCGTCCGCTCCGCAACGAACTGGCAAGATTCCGTAGGCCTTGGCCCGTTGTTTTGGACTCTGAGTCGTCACACATTCTAATAATAAGAATATTCACCTAATAATAGAAATAGAAACAAGTGCGAAATACAGGTACTATTTCACTAACGGTATCCTTGTTTTTTTTCTCGTTTGTTGAATACAAAATAAATTGACACGAAAGAATCAAGACCACTGGAGTGAATGGATTAAAGGATAGGGATCGATAAGAGACATAAAGGACTACAAAACAACTACCTCAAAAGACACCCGACCAGTTGCCCTCGACGAGCAATACTAGGAAATAAATGAGGCGTGTCTAAACAGTCGTGTCAACAAAGAGAGACGAGAAGGAAAGGGCCGAGTTAAGGCGAGGGAATTCACAACACGAACCGTTCACAAAACGCCAGTGCACTATAATTATTGATAGATAGGAGTTAACAGCGCTTGGCACTCAGGTATTCCTTTCTTTTCCTTTATTATCCGGGTTGAGTGAAAGAGGAAAACAATGATACTGAAAAACAATAGTTGGAGGAGTGACATAGGGGAAAGACGCGAGTGTACTGTACTAACCAGCCACAGCGTATGTACAGGAAGTAAGCCCTGAGAGTAGTTTGCAGGTCAAGATGCCATTGCTGAACTATTGCCGGAGACGGTATTAATAGCAATGCTCCAGTTTGCTTTTGGTTTCTGATAATTACAATAATACCAGAGGGTATGTTGCTCAAGTCCAACGTATTCCGTGTATAAGCGGTGCAATGCGGGATTACTGCCCATTTTGCACTTATATGGGAAAAAAACCCTATGCTTTAATAATATATATATTAGTAATCGCAACGTTACACAGTTCTCTGATATTTATAGGGTTGTCGTTTCCCTGTGTAAACAACATCATTCAGCTTGTTTCAAGAAATCACCGCGAGAAAACTTTAATAGTCGTGCGATGTACCGGTGGAACGGTCCGCACAACCCCGTAGGGGGAATGCGGAAATAAACACAACAGGAATGCATTCCCTTTGTTTAAGTTACTTGCCGTTTTCGGTTACTACACCTTATTTTGACAACACACGTACGGTTACTAGTCCCTGTTGACCAGTGGTGGCCTGAGCCGAATCCCAACACTTACACTTAGTCGTTCGTTTTCTTTCGTTGGCATCTTGTTTCTTTTCCTTCTCAACCCAGAATGGTACCCCCAACGTTCCTCACTGTCGATCTTATTTTTAAAGTTTCTGGTGAAAGGATTTACCATTCCGTTGGCTATTGTTGAATTTTGTTGGGGTGAATTTTGATTACTAATGAGTATAAGGAGCTGTGCATACCACATATTTTTGATAACCGAAAGCTCGGAAACTCCTCTCCGATAAACATAAACGAAAACAATATGGTTGGTTCGTACATACATTTTTTGAGGTATTCTTTATCTAATTTCATAAAATAAGTGAAAAAAAAAGTGATAGAAAAAAATAAACCATGTGCTCCAGAGGTTACTCGAAGAAATACCTTTTATATACACACCATTGAGGTGAACATGGCACACATTGATGCCGATGTCCATCTTCCGCTGTATCAGCGAATAGTATAAAAATGCTTCGGAGTTACCGGTTACGTGATATTTTTCTAGCCATTTAGGGATTTGACAGAAAAATGCACCAATAATCGCCCAACCAATAGAGACGTGTAAAAGATACGTTTAGCATTAGCCGGTATTTTGTTGTAGGGCTTTGCAATAGAATTAACCGATTGGAACTGTGAGATAATCTTTTTATTTTCATGGAGTACCCACTGATTGATCTCCATTCCTGACTACGACCACACTGTAAACGGAAAAAATGAAGTTGGGAAAGTGTTGTAATGCTGACTTTTCTCAAAGCACAAACTGGGTAGTGATTACATATCTAAAAATGATTTGTATTGACGTCTTCCCAACTACGCGCAAATTCGCTCGACTTTTAATGAAATCTCATTTAGTCGCTGATTTTTGCGTAATATAATATCAATCACTCCAATTTATTTGTGTCCTCAATATCGCACACAATTTAGCCTAGAAAAAGATCGACGCCTTTCCCCACATTCCTTATACTACCCTGTAACGGAATCGAGCAGGGTCTTACAAGAATAATAAGCTTAACGAGTAAATTAGTGACTACATATTTATTTTTAATGTACACGAATAAATTAATGCTTGAGGGGGGAGTCCTCTCTATTTAACTTAATTTCCCTAGTAGAGGGGCTTGGAAATTTGTACAAACTTGTATGTGGGATGAACGGTTTCGTCTGCGCTTTCCACCGCATAGACTCCTCTCCTCAAGTTTGTTACAACACAATGTTAAATCGCTGAGTTGATCCCGTGGGATTACTATATCGTTCCTTAGGGAATGGGTTACCAAAACGCCACATCCCAAATTTTAAATCCGAGAGAACCAGTGGTGGCTTGAGAATTTTTGGTTGCTTAAGCGACAAAGTTCAGTTTCTAATTTCTCTTCAGGAGAACAGCGCATTAGCTTTATGTCATTAGTACGAATCCAATATTCATGGTTAAAGTTAGAGCTGCCCCATCGTCGAAGTGGGAGAGAGGGAATGATATCTTACCTATTGGTCACTCGAAATACTCTGGCAAAAGGCAGTGAGCCAAATAGCAGGGTCATGGGGATGTTACCCACGCGCGGCTATCCATACGTGTACATCTCCACACGACTGGCAAGCTCGGGATGCTGAAGCGCTAGATCTATTGCAGCCAAAAACCGAAACCGCTATTGAACACCAAACGGTGTTAACTACACGAAAAAAATATTGAAAATTTATGACGTAAGTCCTTATTTTTCCTATTATTAACCTGTTTCTTTTCCAATTGGGGATTGGTAAACAAGGTCCCAGATCGTAGACCATAACAAGACTCTGAGTGTGAAATGGGTGATAGATAATATTTCTTGTACAAGCATGTCCTTATTTCTTGGTGCTATTTACTGCCTCCCAAGGAATGGCCTGCGACAGCCAGAGTATAACCTGGTTGACTTTTTAGCTATTCCACAACTAAATCATGAAAGTGGTCGATACTGGCAGTGTACACAGCGAGAAATCCCGAGTGCACATAACTATCCAGGTGGGACGAGGGCCACTGGGTCTTTTTTATTTTAAGATCGGACACGTAGGAAAGTACTGATTCAGTACCTTTAAAGCTCAAAATAATCTGTTTAAGACGATCACTGATGGCTAGGTACCCACTACTAGACGGATACATTCAGGAAAAGTGCTAAAGGGCGGTAGTATTCTCTGTACGAATTCGCCTTGGTACAAGCGTTGCATTTCTACCCTTGTACGCCCTGGTAAGCGGCCGCAGCGTATCTTCGGAATACAGTATATGTCAAACAATCCGATTGTAAGTTTTATACTAGCAAATCCCCTATTTTACTACTTTTAATACATTGAATTTCCTTGCAATATTCTGTATACCAGTCGTATTTCGAATTCACACGTGGAGTGTGGTAAAAGGTGGCGATGTAGGTTGAAGGAAGGACAATACTTACTCTAAAAAAACGACCAGGTTTCTCTCGGTATCCGGATCTACCAAGTTCAACACACTGTCAGTTTGTACCTCATAGGACGATGTTTCTTTTAAACTTACAGGGCTGTCCTTTTCGGCATGGCCACTTATGGTAATCCCCCCCCCAAGTACAGGGGAGGCATACACCTTCTGCTTGAAGAATAGCACGGTACATGAGAGAATGTTAATTTTAACATATAATTTGGAAGTAAAGGTTAATCGAATGGCCAAGCATGTGTAGGACTTTAAAACATACTCCAACTTTAATTTCAGCCAAACACTTCACACGGCCTTACCACGCAGACCTAACTCTTATTTTACTTAAAATTTGTCAATAGAGATAAATTAGAATTGGTATAATAGAAAAAAAAACCCCCCAATTTACCAAAAATCCGATAGAAAAAAGCAGAGGTACTACGCGGTATCGAATCGTATTTGCCAAACAAAAGTATAGCGTGGTCTCTGTGGCGAAAAAATAAATATTGAATCAGACGGAGTGAAAGTGCCGGCTCAACTAGAAAAAGGGTTCAATCATGGGATGGCTATATACCAGAGGTGATTTGAAAAGTCACACTATTAGTAGAAAATAGTGCGGGGAACGAATATTTAGAGCACCCTAAAGAAAATAGTTGAATTATGTCTATACTACAGAATAACCAGTACATGCCAATTAACCAAACCACGCCGATTTAAAGTTGAAATGCCGATATGATTACGGCAATGATGAATGAAATACCAAGATAGAAAGGGTTGAGAGCTGAGTCAGCTACCCTGCATGGATACACACATTGATAGACCATCGAGTACCTTTAAAAATAAGCACCGTTTACCAACCATACGAAAACCTGGCCAACCCAATTAACTTCAACTCAGTAAATGCGAAGGTGCGAGATGACATTTTTATAGATGAAAAGATGCCTCAATTTTTCACTAGTTCCTTCTTTTTATCCAGGAGTTATCCGTATTATCCGGGATTCTTGTTCGCACAAGTATGCCCATTACAAAGTGTTACTAGGTAAGGGGTCATTCTGCCCTGTGCCTAATTCCAATATATGGTTTCAGGTGTCCAAGTTGAACCAACCATTTAGAAATTCCCAGCCTAATACGTAGAACATACCTTCTTGGAAGAATAAGTATACCGACAAGTCATGGGGGGAGGCGTATGCCCATAGCCACTTTTTTCATGAACATGTAATGATGCTGTCTTCATGGCAACTCATACATAGTGCCCACAGCACGCTGTGGTACCACCTTCAAGGACGAATTTGACGAGTTGCAAACGATATTGATGGTTACGAACAATTATTTTAGAAAAGTACGTTACTTCCACGCCGATCATATCCTAGTTGCGTGAGGGTTAGTGACGATAGGCGTAATAACTGAATCCTCACAGAAGTCGTTGTAGTTGCTCGAGCTTAGCGGTTGTCTGATATACATTGTATTTAGAATGAGTTTAGTACAGCATTTATTATTGAACGAAAATTAATTAAGTAGAGCAGGGTCAGTGGACCCCAGTAATATCTGAAAATAGTACAATAAATTTAACCAAACTACACGAGTACACATCAGTCTATGCCGTTCTGTTATCGGCACTTTCGATTACGCCTTTTTAATTTAAGCCTGAGTTTTCTTTAACCCATCGTGCACCCGCAGGTGCATTTGTTTTAGCAGAGACTTTAAGTTCTTGCTAGTTTTGTGTGATTCGGTGGTCAAATACTGCTCAAGACGACCACGTAATAGGGCTAAACAATGACATAGTTCTGTTGGCGATAATGCACGGGGCTGTCTTGAGGGGCCATTTGGCGAATTGTCCAGCCATAGAGAGCCTACCGTGTGGGGATTCAGCAGAAAGCGGAAGACATCCACCCACAGGTCTACTTGCCAATACCGCTTGAGGGGTGTAGAGGGCATGACGAAACTAGGAGAGGCATCAGTCGAGCTGTTTCCCTGCAACAAAGAATGTCCGTTGGTACCTGGATGTGCCCTCTCCGCCGGGGTCAGTTGTAACTTTTCGAGATATTTTCCGTGCAGCAAGGTGTGTGCCACATTCGCCAATCCGAGGTAGTCCAAACTGTAGAGACAGCTAGAATGGGAATATTGTGTAATTCGGTATGATTCGGGAGTCATACGCTGAACCCGGTGGTATAAGTCCCAAGACGAGTAGGCCTGGTCAGTAGGACGGTTGGCCAATCCAGAACGGGAACGGGACCGGGATCGCGAACGTGGCCGATTGGATTGACAGGAAGCACTCGATCCCACACTGTGGGTAACCCCGGATGCATATGCGGGATGCAAGGGAGGTTTCGAACGATGGGGTGGCTCGTGAGTGAAAGTCCGGATAGGATTAACCGATGGGCGAACCGCTTGGTCTTCAGACGAGGAATCCCCTGGTAGGTGGAAATGAGAGTAAACCCGTTGACGAAAGGTATCCAATTCGCTCTGGTCACGAATTCCGTTTGGAAATAAACGCAGGTCCAGGGCCCGGCCGAAGTCAATGAGACATATTCCCTTTTCGGCCCAGCCGTCATGCCCCTCAGGACTGTACTGGGTACCCCAGCGATGGCCAAAACCGGGGGTGTGAAGCATTTTGAACGGAGTAATTTTCCTGTCATGGGGCGGTGCGAAGGATTGGGACTGGCTACCCCGTCCAGGGTGATCAGTGGGAATATCGAACCGGAGTAAGATATTATCGGGTTTAAGATCGGTATGCACGATCCCGTGGTGGTGGAGGGCCTGCACCGTGCGCAGGAGTTCCACCATGTAAAACAGGGCCAACATTTCATCCACCCCCGTATCCGTCGTGGGACGAGTCAGCACGCCTCCTTCTGAACTACTTCCCAATGGTGTATGACCCATCAGGGGATCCTGGCGCCAAGCGTTTACCGCGTCCACTAGGGTTCCGTGCTCGTAGTAGGGTGTCAGCAAGTAACTTTCATCGCGGAATCCATAGTAAGCAGTGGCAGCCACGACTGAAGTCCGCGGACGCCGCTCTAGTCTTTGGTGCGTCTGGCTAAGTACGTAAAATTCCCAAGGTGTACCCCGCAGTTCAATTTTCATGGCTCGGTAAATTCCGTGATGGGCCGCTCCTACATTATCCGCTTCGGGTGCGGCATGATCAAAACTATTCCACTCGATGGCCTCCACTGCTTGCAAGTCTGTTACGAGATATACTATGGCATCGCCCCCTTCCCCCAGTTTACTCTCCACCGTATACTGGTCAGGTCCCAGGTCAATCATACCCAGGGTTTGTCCTAGTAACTCAGTGTTCATACTAAGATCGTCTTGGTCGTACTGGAATCGGGTCTTGGTAAGGGTGAACCCAGACAGGTTTATTCCGTTCCCTTTGCCACCCCGTTGGCGTCGCTTTTGACATAATTTTTCAATGTTACTGGATTGGTTGCAGTCTTGGCCTGATATATCATGGTAACCTGGTGTTCCCTTGATCGTGTCCGCTAGTTGCTTTATGACGGCAGTCCAGGGAGTCAGATCTTCTGCATGCTTTGGTGCAGATGGAGTAGTCCTGTCTAAACGCTCACCCCGGGAAGGGGAAGCGAGTGGTTTGTAAGGGGTCGTTGCAGGTGCTTCCAATGCACCTTCGTGATCGGACAGGGTAGTTTGGAAGCTGTACATGGAATCATTTGTACGTAACGGGGCAATCGTGGACATGGTTTGGTCCAGGATACCCTGACCAGTAAAAGTGGCGTGCGAATGTTGGGTAGTGTCGCTGGTGGGAGTGACCAAGTCGGACAGTACTGGCGATAGATTATCCGAATGGGCCAGGTCCTTCTTTGCGGTACCATCAGGTTTGAGTTCTACCACCTCATCACGGAAGATGGCAAAAGTGGATTTCTTGTGTTTTAATGGAGTGGGGTCATGATCGTGGTTCGTAGCGAACGGTGCGGCCTCGGGAAACAGGGATTTGGGTCGTAGTACACTCGCAGGCGTTCCTAAAGGTCGTCTTATATTGGCTGGTAGGGTTTGGGGAGGGGCAGCGGAGGTGGATGGGAGTTGCGGGTGGGGTGTTAACGTACAGCTTCGCTGAGGTTTGGCCGAAGCAGCCCCCCGTGAGAGAGAGGAGTGGGTCTGCGCAGATGTGTCGCAATACACGGAAATCTTGGGGGTCGCGATGGCGTGGTGGTCGTTATCGGGGACCCGCTGGTTGGGTAGAGTGAACGCCGGACCGGTGGATTCATCGCTGCTGGAATCGGAACTATCCGTGTTCACCATAAAAGGCTGACCGTTGGCCCGAATGGAGGGCAGGACATTGGATGGCACGAAATTTTCATCATAGGGTTCAGTGTTGGGAGCCTGTGGGGTTAGTAACGGAGGTGGGGCAGCCCCCGTTTCTCGTTCCGGTGGAGGATGATTATTAACCCCGCCTGCTATGCCAAAGTCATCGTCGGAACCGTCGTCATACTTGAGGGGTTGGTTCCAGATTTCAATCATTTCCGCCTCGGCCACTTTGGTGTTGATAGTCGGGGAAGTCGCCAGGCGTTTGCGCAGTGCTCCCGTCAGGGGAACCGTTTCGTCATCCGATTCGTCCCGTAGGTTCACCGTGTATTGTTTAGGAGTTGAAAAATGAGACGCAGGTTCACCGATCACTGACAACCGTTGGAGTTGGCTAGGCAAAGATTCCGTCGAGGATTCCTTGGCCCTCACATACTGGTAACGTCGCTGAGAGGCCCGTGCTTCTTCTAATGATACTTCACCTTGGTCTCGGTAGAATAGAGTTTGGTCAACTGCAAGGCGTTCTTCCCGCTTGGGTTTTTTATTCTCTACCGGTTGGGATGGATTATCCCTGTGAGGAAGAATGGTTGACGTAGTTGGTGGTTGCCGATTCGCTACTGAGGACGTCTCACCAGGAACATTGGTTAGGACCGGGTGACCTATTTCCACGTGCCCCACCGGCGTAGGATGCCGGGCGTTAAATTCTTGATATCGTCGCCGCAGCCGTTCGACAGGGCGCGCGTTCTGGCTTAGTCCCCGATCATATACTTGTCGGGCCTTTAAGATCATCCCGGCATGTTCCAACAAGATAGCATATTCTTCGTAATACACCGCAAGCACCCGCCCGATACCCAGCTGGGCCATATGTTCAAACACCCGTTGTGCCGCATCTAAACCCCTCCCGGGCACTAGGGTAAGTAGCTTGCCGTACAAAGTACATATCTTGAGGTAGCGAGTATCCGACTGATACCGGGTGTCCTCCAAGAACAACTCGTAAGTTTCCTCGGTCAGCGGGAAAAGTCGTTCGCTCTGTTCCTGAGGCCGTGGAAAATTTTGTAATCCCCACTGCACACAGCGATAGAATGGGTCCAATGGGTCGTCGTCGAGTTCGAAATCTACCTGTTCAATGGCACGCACATATTGGGCAAATGTATATTCCAAAGATTCTCCTTCCGTGGCACTTGGGCTTTTGGACTGCGATACGGTAGACAGGTTCTTGGATTGCAGAGGTTTCGTCGCCTGGGGCGGAGTATGGTTGGAAAGCATGGCTCACTGTCAATACCCTTTTGGACAGTGGCAGAATGTGCTTCTATAGTATATTAAATAAAAGTAAAAGGTTTGGAATGGTAGAACCTAAATAATATAAAAACGAAATAATTAAATGCAAATTTATACCCATATAAACGATATGGGTAATTTTTTTTCGACTATAGAGTGAAAAATCCGCCGAATTTGAATGGATCTCTCACAAAATCCTATTGGTTATGCTGAAGTTGGTACATTTTTCCTCTGAATCTCTATATAGTTGAAAAAAAATCACCCATATGGAGAGGTAGCCAGCCAGTGTAAACAAACGAACGATAAACAAAAAAAGTGAAACCCATTGTCACGTGGCTTAACCCAAACTTTGGCGAGCAGGGAGAATGTAATTTCTTGGTTTGGCAAAGCCTGAAGGCGCTTTTGTGTGGTGGGATATCTGATGAGGATGGTAAAGGGTTGCCACCACCGATGAGGTCACAAAACTACCTTTCACCTATTCCCACACCTTGCCTATCAGAGCCAGTGGACACCAGGGAGAGAGAGCATTGCAGAATCATTATTTGCACCCTGTACCAATTTGAAGCTCATCAATAGCCATTGCAACTGAAAACACAAAGTCTAAAAATTACCATCATGTTTTAAGTTGTATTGAATAATAAGAGAGTAGAGGAATCATAAATCAGAAAATGATATTAAATAATATGTAAAATTCAAAGTGAATGTCATAATTGGTAGCTGCGGTGCTACTATGAACCAGTTGTGCATGATTACCACCTGCAACTGCGGTATCATCTCAACTGGATTACTGCGCCATAGTCTGCAGTAGGGTTGTGTCAGATATATATTACTGACCTTCATCTATTCTTTTGTTTTCTTTAGCTTGCAACGTCTTTTCTTAGTCCTGTTTTGTTGTTAACTTTGTTTTTGAAATAAATCTTGTCCTACTTCAATTGTACCTGGTCGTCCTTCCTTGAACTTTGACAGTGCAACTGCATAAAAAACTAAATTTCAGTATTATTGCTGCAAAATGGTTTAAGTGACAGAGAGATAGTGCAAGCAATGCCTACAATAATATTGGTATCTTTACACCCCTCTCCTTTACTTACACTTCACATATTTTCATTGTTGTCTATAAACTATGACAAATAAAAATCAACCCTAATATCACCCATAAATAAAGTAAACATGGGTCCAAATAAGAACCAGATTTTATTAATAATAAATACCATTATTGTCATGTACTGTGTGCACCCTCTTGAACCATTCATCAAAACATCTATGGAAGTCACTTCATTGGAGGGAACCAAGGACTTCATTATAATCTCATCATCATTGTCAAAGACTCTACCCTCCAGCTTTTTCTTGATACACGGGAACAACCAAAAGTCACATGGTGCAAGGTCAGGGGAGTAGGGTGGTGCTTTAAGTAGTTGGAGTCCAAGCTCATCTGTATGGGCCTTGCTATAGTGAGAAACATGAGGCCTTGCATTATCCTGGTGGAGGATGATATGGGAAGTGGGTGACTTTGGATGTGTTTTCTGCCATTCTTTAACCATTGGTTTATCACAGTTCTCTATGTCAGAAGAACTGTTGATCCTATTGTCATCAGTACCGAACACAGTATGAACAATACCAGCTCTACTAGAAAACATATTAAAATTTTTGTGACTTTGAGATCCACTGCAGCTGGGCAGGGATGGAGTCACATTGCCATGCACGTTCTGGCACCCATACCTTTCAACCAGTGCCAGTCTGGGGGTTATTATGGTAAACCCAGGTTTCATCACACGTCACAATATTATACACAAGAGAGTTGGTTGGTTTCTGAAAACGGTCAAGGAAATTGAGGCAAAAGGTTTCGTGGTCACTCTGCAACTCCGATGTTAGGGAATGGGGTACCCAACCACTAGAGTAAGAACGGTAATGCAACTGGTTGTGGAGGACATTCCAAACATCTATTACAGAAGAATTCGCCTCCTGCTGTCAGAAAACAAGGAAAGACAAGTGGCGACCAGGTACAACCAAAAACAAGGGAGATACAAAAGGTTGAAAGTAGATACCAATAGGATGAAACAAAAAAGTTTATTCACTAATTCAAACAGAGAACAGAAACAATAGAAAAAAATGACGTTGCAAGCTAAAGGACAACACAGAACAAATGGGGGTCATTAATTTATAGGAATCCTGCTGTTGCCGCAGGCAATGGTGTGCAGACTGGTTCTTGGGGAAAGATGCCGCAGCTCCCAATGGTATCTTGCACAAACCAGTTCAGGACTGCGCCGCCAGTATGGATTATGACACCTGCGCAAATACTCTCAGGGTCACAAATGGATCTTCATTAACTCACCATTCGATGGTGCCATATTTATGTCTTATGGGAAGGATGTCTTGTGCGGTGTTCAACTTCGAATGGCAAATTTCCAGTCTTAAATATGGCGAACTAGTTAGCATACTGTTTTATACAAAGGGTAATCTCGTCCATAATAACCCTGCAAAGTTTGGTGAGCTTTGATTCCATTTTGGCCATCTTCAAAAAGAAACTAAATGTGGGACTAAATTATGACTAGGGTAATGGTGGGCATGAGGAGCTGTGGCTTAGGCAAATGGGACATGGTAAATGACTTTTAAGTTACAATAAAGAAGACAATATATAGAAAGGTAAAGCCAAGACATGTGTGTTCTCATTAACAAGGGGTAATAGCACAAAAAGGGGGAAAACAGTACCAGTTTACCCTTGTCCGAAATGAGTTTCCTGCCCAACGATATTAAGCTGATTATTTAAAACTCAATTAATTATCCATCTTGCATCATAAGTTTCATACTGGCTATAGTTCTGAACTATTCTGGAGTAACGCTGCAATTTTCAGATAATAAACGCCACTACCCCGTTTCCCAGGCTGCAAATTGTCAGGATATTCACTTCCCATGTCCTTTAGCAATCTTTACGGCGTTCAGTACCAAATGCCCTTCCGAGATGCACTCGTCAATCACTATGCATGGTGATACCTTGAAAGACACTCCTCTTCACACTTTAACTGTCAGTGAATCTTTAGCTTGTCATCACATATAGACACATATTTGAATATAATATGCGAAAACTCCTGCACATTTTATTGGCTAGACATGCCATTTTCGTTATCCCGTAATATATGGCGTAGGATAAAGATTAAAGGAAGACTAAAATATAGATAAAAACGTAGATACATATTATCGTGCAGCATGGTCATTGTTTACACGGGGAGTAGAAGAAAGAAATGGAAAGGATAAATACAAGTTGTGTACATTTTTTTTCGGATATAATGAATAAATATCGTCAAGGATTCTCGGATAGGGTAGTAACAAACATACCCCAAATCGTAGCTGCAACGAAATCTTGTAAACTGGGAGGTGCCCACAATCCACAAAGTGGGCGCACCATAGCACACAAGGTAACTGGGTGGGTCAACAACTTTCGGTGGCGTTTAAAAGCCCGAGAGAAGCGAACCAGGGTGTGTTTCGCCAGACGAA
The DNA here is from genome assembly GCA_027478255.1 of Dispira simplex. Lineage (NCBI taxonomy): Eukaryota > Fungi > Kickxellomycota > Dimargaritomycetes > Dimargaritales > Dimargaritaceae > Dispira > Dispira simplex. The sequence continues at coordinate 10,778 of JAOPJG010000134.1, read as the reverse complement.
CGGATGCCTTAAGCGGTGATTCCGTGGGGGATTTGACCGACGGGCTGAGCACGATGAGTCGGGGAAAAAGGTGGTCTTTCGAGGTATAATCGGACGACGCCTCGAGGCACATGGTGTGGGTCTTGGGTGGAATTTTAAAAGGTTGGTTAGCGGACTGTCTCAAAGAAGACCTGATGGCCAGGTAAGGGTGACTCATGTGCTCGAATCGATTGTGAAACAATCGTCGAAGAGAAGGAATGGCGGAGAACTTGCAGGTCGTAGTAGGGGTCACTTGAGTCAAGAGAGAGAGGCGGTTAGTGTTAAGGTTAGGGTTCGAGTTGGAACCGGAACTGGAACTGGAGACAGGTTGAGGGTCAGATTTAAGTTCCCCGATATTTTCGGGACACTCTTGGATGCATGTGGTTAACAATAGGCGATACCGCATTAAGACTTGAAAGTGCTCTTCTTGGGGTAACTTGGTCGTCGCCAACCAAGACATTAAAGTTCTGTGTACCGACCACACGTCCAGGACCAACGCCGTTGCCGGGGAGGCCTTTAAGGGATAGCCGTGAGTGAGGCCGGTAACTTTGATTCCGTTCGATACCAATGGAGTGTCCACAAAGGTGTCATCCGACTGCATCGAATCGGGAGAGCTTACAACGCTGGCCCATGATAGACGAGAACCCGCCGTTGGGGCATCAGAAGTCCCCAAGGATGTCACTCGTTGCGCCGGTGGGTAAGACAAGCGAGAGTGCGACAGTGGGGCCAGGGAAGGCGAGTCGATTTTGGCTAACATAGTACCACGCTGGCACACCTCAAGCGGATGCAGACAGGTCTGCTCATCTTCATCCGTGTCAATAAGCGGATGGGGCACCACCCCGGCCTGGTTCAGCGGGGAGTGATTCGGAGACTCAGGTTCACGATGAACCGAGGAAATCGGGTGGAATGCTTTTTTGGGAAGTCCTCTTGAAGATGTCGACGGAAACACTGATGCATGGTTTTCGATTCCCAACATCCCGCCAAGCGACCACGAGGTGGGTACACTATCCAGCCACACCGTATCCTCACAGGGACGAGTGGACAGTTGCCTGTGCAATTCTTCACAGCGGGCGGTCAGAAAACGGTTCTGTGCCTGCAGACTTTCGTTGACCCCGCGCTCTTTCACCAACTGCTCTTGCAGCTCACGGATATGTTGGGCCGGATTCGAGGGCAGAGTTTCAATGTCGTTGCCAAACGTGGTCCAGGAGGACATGGAGGTGGCAAGGTCGTTCAACATTAAGTTTTGCATTGTTGTGGGTAAGGAATAATACAGATTTGGTAACAACACAGTGATGGTAATAAGTGGATAATAAAAATAAGTACAGTGCTGCAAGTGGCACACTAAAATATGACAGCAGCAGGGAAAAGTATAACGAAGAGAAGGTAGGCGCACAGTGCGAAACAGTAAGTAGTATAAAGAATATCAGTGAAAATATTAATCGAAACGGGGTATACACTTTTTAAAAGATTACCACAAAAGGCAAGTGAGAGTGGCTTTGAAGTGGTAGGAATGGCACAGATAACAAATAACGATTAGACGTGGGAACAAAGGCTATGTAAAAATGATGATGTAAATTGAGACTCTGATGTCCAAGAACGTTTAGAGAGGATTTCAACGAAATGAAGGAGTGATGTTTCCGAAATCCAAGTCTTATCGGGGAGAGGTGAAAAAAGATATGTCAATGAAAAAACAACCACCAGCAAACTAGAACCAAAGAGAGCTATCTTACTGCGCTTAAACGAACAGGTACAATTGCGAATACATTCAACAGATAATACACGAAACAAGCTTGACACTGGAGAAATTTTAATCGGCAGTAATCAACGGAAAATAGAACCGGAAACGAGGATATTGATTTGGGTCAACGAAATACGTAAGAAAAAAAAACAAGAGATAGTAGAGAAAGTTGCGAGAATGGCACGAGAACGTAGTAACGAATTTCGTGAAAAGGTGGAAACAAAGTGGAAGGTGGGTAAAAGGATGGTTGAGAAGGAAGTGTAGGAGTGCCTTGACTTTTATATGGATCCGGACCACACTTTTAGGGTGAAGCCCCCGGGGATATAATCTGTGGAGAAAGAAAAGGGGAAAGGGGGAGGGAATAGTCAAGGTTTAAAAAACCGAAATATAAACAATCAACCCTGGTCATAATGCAGCTAGATGTCCAAAGCGAGGAATAGTGTGCGAAAACAGCTCATTTTTGATTTTTTAAAAAAAAGAAGAGAGGGAAACAGGGGATGGGGAGTGTAGTAGAGCTGCAACGCTTACTGGATGCAGCGGGGTGGAGTGGATAACCGAGAGCTGGAGAAGCCCATGCCTGTCGCACCATGCTCCATTTCCTGGCGATGTCTGTTGCTGAGTGGAAGCGGCCACAATGGAGAAAAGGGACTATTGTGGTACAACCCAACTAAAATGTACCTAAGGGAAAGAAAAAATGTGATCTTTTACTTTCCGATTCTTGGTAGACAGATGAGGTTTTGGCCTTATTCATCCTTTGCCCTTTGGGTTACTTTATTTTTCATCGCGAGTAGCGTCATATTGCCAAATTTCCACGTTCACCACTGTCCATGGAGCGGTTGATTCTGTTTCGCTTTTTCAGAGACTTTGTCCGATTTTTTCGTGTCATTATGGTGCTGAGTTTCCCGATATAGTGATACCGCAGCGGAAAACATCAACAACGGCGAACACGGCTCTGATATTGGAAACCTTCACAAAGTCTCCCCCTTTTCACTTTTTTAACATCATGCAGCTGTACAAGGGTTAGCATGTACCCCTGAACCACTACGTACTGTCAACGGGCTATGGCCACAGTACAGAAAAACTGACTCCCATCAATGCCAAGAACACAGCACTGGCCCCATCACTCTTCCACGTGATCATTATTCGTCAGAACCACTGGTGGAGGTAGAGCATTGTGGCTACCCTCCCCTTCTGAAACCAGGGAGGGTAAAAACGGTGTGGACGAGAATAGGGGCAAAGTGGTCATTTCACAACCAAGTACAAGCACCACCCAGCGTCATTGGAAAGACTCTCTCATAATTTGTTATCAAATTTAGCGTTTTTTTTGCTATGCGTTGACTGGTGTTGTCGTTGTCCCTTTGCACTATTCTATACATCCTGTTTTGCTACCTCGCTGCTACCTAATAGCGGTGGTATTGCCACCCTACTTCCTTCCCCTCTTTTTCTTACTTGTTAGCGGTCCATTGAGCTAATAGACTGTATTCTCTTTGTGACACTATCACCAACCTAGCGACGTGGCCGCCCTTTTCTATTAGCACACCAATTGCTCATGGCTTCCCCTACCAGTCCCACTTCCTGGGACAACTGCAATGTCAACAAAGAGCGCTCTCCGATGACCACCGCCAAGCCCGCTTCCCAATCCGTACAACCTGGTTCACCGTCCACAGCACGTGGCCTGGAAACTGTGATACAAGGCCCTTTAATGGCATCTCCCACTACTTCCTCGTCAAAGACATCGCCCGTCCGGCCCCTGGTGACTAGTCCCAGTCGTCTTGGACCACGGGACGAAGTGAGGGTCTCCCCCACCCCACGTTCACTGGGACAAAATAGCAGGTGGTCGGAACCTTCTTCGCTTCCCCCAGTTCCTCATTCCGTCTCGACATCTCCTTCTGAACTGTTTAATTCCACCTGGACGGATTACTCTACAGAAGACACTCCATTTTCCAGCTCCGCCCAGTGGACTGCAACTTCCCCTTCTCGTCTGACCATGGATAGTCCCGCAGATATTCCCCAGCTAGCATCCCCGCGGTTAACCACTATGCCCAGCCCCGCGCTGGGACTGCACCTCAATGGTACCAGCCATCCGCCGGGCTCTGCCCAGGAGGGCCGTACCCAGGATTCTTGTCCATACGAAATCACCGTATCGGAACCACGCAAGGAGAGTGACGGTACCGCCCACGCCCATATTTCCTACCTCATCACCTCGTTTAAACGTATGCCCGATTCGGATCACCGTAGCAAAACTACTCTTCGTCGTCGGTACCAAGACTTTACTTGGCTGTACAATAATCTCGGCAAAGACTATCCAGCCTGTGCGTTACCCCCACTGCCGGGGAAATACCGGATGGAATACATTACGGGGGATCGTTTCAGCGACGATTTTGTCACCAAACGTCAGGCGGCCCTCGAACGTTTCTTGGTACGGGTAGCCCACCATCCGGTACTTCGAGAAAGTCACTATTTCGTGGTATTCCTGGAAGCCCGCGACTGGAGCTCCGAGTATGAAGAAAAGAACAAATCGGAAGGAGTGTTGGAAAACATCAGTGACGTCTTGCTTAATGCCTTTTCCAAGATTAAAAAGAAGGACGAAAAATTTATGGAAATTAAGGAAGTCATTGACAAACTCGAGGAAAACCTCACCGCAGTGGAACGGCTGTATTCACGTATCGGCCGAAAGGAAACGGAAGCGGCAACGACTTACCAAGAACTAGGTAAAGGGCTCCAGGACTTGGGTGATCTCGAGGCGGGACTGACGGACTCGTTGTCCAAGGCCGGCCAGGAGATTGTGACGTTTGGGGAACGTTTGGCAACCTTAACCTCGGGCGTGGACCAGGCGTACCTCAGCCAAGTTCACGAATACATTGCCTACAGTCACGCATTCAAAGCCATCCTGAAGCTGCGCGATCAAAAGCAAATCGACTTTGAAGAACTGTCTTACTATTTACAGACCACCGTGAGTGATTTGGAACGCGTGACCCAGAACCGTAATGCCCCCCTGGGTGGGTTCACGTCCTTTTTGAAGGGCAAATATCGAGAGATGACGGGCGTTGACCACGAGCAACTCCGACAGGAACGCATCCAAAAATTGAACAGTAGAGTCAAAGAACTCGAAGAGGCTGTGGAGGTAAGCCACGACGAGTCCACCCAATGCTCGGAAATCGTGGCTAAAGAATTGGATATCTTCCAAATCATTAAAACCGCCGATTTCAAACACCATCTGGGAGATTTGGCGGACCACCAGATTCAATTCTACGATGACGCTATCCGAACTTGGGAGAGTTTGTTACCCGTTCTGGAAAACATCCAGGTGCAGGAAGGCTCCGGAAGTTAGCTTACGAATTTGGGGTTCTTTTTCGACAGGCGTCATTTTTTTTTGGACATTCGGGCAAAGTACATGACCTACTGTTTGAGCGAGAATTCAGCCGTTTATTTGGGCTATCAATTCTGTCATTGTTGTGTATCTGCGTTATCAATCCCCTTTTCCCAATATGTTTGTATTTAGTTGGCTTTCCTTAGCATTTGCTTTTCCCTTTTGCCACCAAACAAAAGGACAAACATTTCATCATTACCTTATTTTTCCCTTCATTGATGTGGTAGTTATCCAAACTGTATTGTATAGATAGGTGCGCAATGCTCGGGCTTGTAAGGGTCTCAACGTACCATTTTCAGTTTCTGTCAGATTGTGCGTTACTCTATATTTTCCCTTGCTAAATCTTTAAGAAAGCGTATCTGTTTAGGGTTAAACATTTCCCGTAGATCTCCAGTATACAAGTAATACTTCCAATAGTTTGACGCTCACCTCAGTTTTCCATTGCCAGATCAGTTATTTATTAATACAGGAAATATCAATTACAAGATACTCACTCAAGGGAATGTACCCAGGCCATGAAACGAGTCGAAGGTGAATATTAGCCACCTCATCACTAGAACAGTGAGCGGAGCAATACGAAAAAGGAGGATCACACTTTATGATAAGCTGGAAGGGTAGACATACTAGCCGATCTGAATCGAGTTAGAAATACCTCCTTCGCAACCGACCACAAGCGAGGCCTTCGTGGCTGTGCCTGTCGGGCCCGTGATTAAAATCGGGAATAGTTTGCTCTTTGAACTTTTATTACTGATTGGTTTCGCCAATGTAACGTTCCTAAATAACGAGTTGGAGTTGCAGATAACAAACAGGGGCAGCCAGAAGACCGTGGTTATGTTAGTGCACTGGTCGAATAATACAGCTATAATTCATGGTGTTACGGTTAATGGATTATCAGGACTAGACAAGGCTTCACTTGTATTCAAGAATTTGATGCTTCCCAGAGTGATAAATAAAAGCAAGAACACATCGGAATATCCTCCATCAACTTACCTGCTTCAGAATAGTGTTACAACAGGAACAACTCCACGCAGTAACCAGGAACACACCCAAAAGCGTGCAATAGAAACTGTGCGGTGGCGAAAAAAAAAAAGCTCGAAAACGATGGCCCATAAAGCCATCGTTCATAAAGAAATCTGGCTTGGTTGTCAGACAACTGCTTTTTATACAACCCATATCGTCCATAGACATTATACGGAGAGAAAAATATTTTTTTTTTTTCAATGGTGCATACAATGAGGTAAGGCTGGACGCTCGGGTAAGGAATCGCGTGATAATCACGTGATAAAGTTAAACGCTGAAAGTGGATTTCACTGGATATATTGTTTTCATCGTGTGGCAATAAGAGGAGGAAAATTGCTTAACAGGAATTCAGAATGCAAACTGGCATGGGATTGCATTGAGTGGAAACAAACTACACTATCTGTGGTTAAACAATATTTTCTTGCTGCAGGAGTTATTTGTACAACTTTATTATCAATAATAATATCGTCCCTTTTCTTAACTTGTATTTACCTTACTTGTTGAGCAACTGTTACTCAGCCATGGATTCCTTTTTCAACAAGGCCAACGTGGCCAAACCCAATCAACAAGCTCGTGCCAAGGAGCAGGAACGTCTTATGCCCTGGATTGAAAAATACCGTCCCCGCACCATGGATGACATTACCGCCCAGGAAGAAGTAGTTCAAGTATTAAAGAGCTGCCTCGTTTCACAGAATCTCCCGCATCTCCTCTTCTATGGTCCCCCAGGTACTGGTAAAACCTCGACCATTCTGGCCCTCACTCGTGACATGTTCGGCGCCGATTTAGCCAAGAGTCGGGTACTAGAGTTGAATGCGTCGGACGAACGCGGTATCCAGGTAGTGCGGGAAAAGGTCAAAAATTTTGCCCGTTCCACCGTGAGTCAAAACGCCACTGGTAAACCTTGCCCACCGTATAAGATTGTCATTCTGGACGAAGCGGATTCCATGACCGCGGACGCCCAAGCTGCCTTACGTCGGACTATGGAAACCTATTCCAAAATTACCCGATTTTGTTTAATTTGTAACTATGTCAGTCGCATTATTGAACCTTTGGCCTCCCGGTGTGCCAAGTTCCGGTTTAAACCTTTGCCTCTGGCTCAGAGTGAGGCCAAATTACAGAAGATTTGTAAAAACGAAAACGTAACTTGCGAATCGGGCGTCTTAGCCAAGGTGCTGCAAGCGGCCGAAGGTGATTTACGCCGGGCTACCATGTTACTCCAGAGTATCTCCGGACTCCACACTGACACTCCCCTTACGGTGAACTCTGTGCAAGAAGTAGCGGGAATTATTCCGGAAGACGTCATCCAGGCATTGATTCAGTCGTGGCAGGGTCAGTCATACGATGCTATCAAACGGACTGTGGATCAGGCGGTGTGGGCTGGATATTCGGCCTACCAAATACTCAACCAAATTCATGATCTTGTGGTAGACACGCCCGAGTGGTCCTCCTTGCAGAAAGCTCGACTAGCCCAGTTAATCGGAAATACGGATAAACGAATATCGGATGGAGCAGATGAGCATTTGCAATTGGTCAACTTTATGCTCCAGGCTGCCCAATTGGTTGCCTAGTTTATTTTTTTACCACTGATATAATTCACAATTCAATTGAAGAGAAAGAATATCGGAATAGAGAGCTTGATCCGTTGACAGACTCGAAGTGTGGAGTGGAATTCTCTCCGTCGGTTTCTTTTTTTTTTTCTTGGTGCGATCATTTGCGTATGTACCCTTTGAATGGAATTTGTAGTATATTCGGTACCATTCAAACAGGAAGTATGGTTTGTATTAGTGACGGGGTTGAGTATACGTTTTATAAGCAATGGATAAATTGGAAAAGTTTTCCTGGATCGACAGAAACTCCACCAAATGTATTGAGCTGAATGAATATGAGATGAAGTCATAGGGGTATTATCCAGTACACTGGACCACGCCACGATATAACAGGTTAGGCTGGAATTCGGTCAAATCTGGGTATCATACTCGTTATTTTTAAAGATTAGATATTTCGTAAGGATTGTCCAGGGGAAAAAATTGCACTCTCCATGTTTAAGAGGTGAACAGAAACGTCTAAACAATGGGAACTATACAGTGCTACTACGAAATCTAGCTATTGTCCTATTCCCAGGGATGGTTATGAAATATGAGAGATGGCCCAAGTATACCTTGATCTGTTATACTAAAGGTATGGGTGAAATCTGGCTTAATAAAGCTGGTTTTCCATATTTTCCACGGATGGGGAAAGGTAGTTCCATTCGCAGATAAGTGTAAATATGTTGAAAGTTATTCAACAGGATAAGCCTCGTAAATCGAATAATGCAAACTGGTGACTGATTTAAAGATTCAAAGCACGAGTGACTCTGACAGTATCTATAGGACCAATATATTTATTTCACTTTACCGATGAACATAAAAAATTCCGAAACCGTCATGGTCAGGAAAACCTTGGATGATGTGTGACATGTAACTAAAATGAAAAACTGCGACAACTGACATTGGATAAAAAAATGAACGAATGGAAACTCAGCCTTCAAGAAGAGTATTCGAAGAAACATTCCCTTGTATAGAAAAAAGTTGATTAAACACACAGATAAGCACATTCAGTAGAAGGATAAAGACTTGAAGAACAGAAGAAAACGGAACGACAGCAGATGAAAAGTAGGAATTGCATGGATTATACGAACTCTCCCTTGACGAGGGGAACTAGCAATTCCCACACCCACCAGTGAAATGGCCTTATGATTCAAGTGCAGGTTCCTTATCCTGTTGTGGTACGTTAAGGCTATAACTCAAATGTTCTACTTTGTTTTCGTCGTCTAAAACAAGGTTATATACAAGATTCGACTGGTATTTTTCCGGACAGGAAAAAGCAAATACGTTCTCCTGTGCGTTCTTGAAGAGAATTTGAAAGCTTGGATGGGCATTATTGGCTAAATTATGAAAATAACAATGAATTCCCCCTTCAAAGGAGTGGGATACAAATTCACCCGTTCTCTGCTTGACCTCAATTGGGGTAACCCTGAAACATATGGCAAAAATATTGTCACGGTCATTAGATAGTACATTGCTTAGCACTTGATTGATGTCAAAACAGTCCTCTGTCTGTTTGACTTCTGGCGCATAATAGTTGTCGTTGCAATCTACAGCAAAAACGGACGTGATACTAAGTGCGACCGCAAACAAGGACAACAGCTTCATCGTGACAGGGTGGAGTGAATGTACGGGATACGTAGTCGACAGAGTTGCAAAGGATAATAAGTGAGAGAGAATAAGACCCAAGTGGAGGGATGGACTATGACGAGTATGGTGGTGTAATGGAGTCCTATCTGGGATGTATTTATATATGCTGCACCTGGTACAGCAATATTCATTTTCTGTCCCTTCACGGAAATAGGAGAGGGCACTCATTCGAAACTAACCAAGAAGGAACATACCAAAGGATGGCCTGTTCCCAGTACACATGCTTGGCTGGTGTAACCTTTACGAGGAAAAGGAAAAACAGCGATAGCATATGGGCCATATTCCCCCAGCACTAGACGAGAAAGGGATTGGTCAGAAACAAATGTAATACAGCTTACATAACCCTGGAAAAATGGAAAGTGAGGAGCGAAGGCCATGCTATGTTTTTTCACAGAGGCCCTTTGCCTTTTATTATTTGAGGAAACGATAATGCACCAGGCTTAGCTTGACCAATAGAGACATTTACGTGTAACACTGAGCTATGAAGGGTACTATATGACCTAATGCTCTAATAACAGCGCCCATTAGCTTTTAATGGATAATTTTTTTTGAGGAAAGGCTACAGTGCTAGGTTTAAAGCAATACTTGTGGACCAATGATGACCTAGCCGAAAGGATTACACGTGTCACCTAATGCCTCATGAATTTATTCACTATGGAGATGGAAAAAAAATACATAGGGCATTTGGTACCATCTCGTCATTTGGGACCCATTCACCGCTTTCTCTGTTTCCTTATTTTAAAGGACGAATACTCATTATGATATAATGAACATCTCCTGTATAATCAAATTTGCTAGCTCACCACAGTGTTCTAAGGCTTTTTTTTCGAAAATGTCTATATTTCTCACCTAGCCACTTCGGTTATGTGTCTATATGTAGTGGTTGGGGATGGAATACGGCAAGCTTAGCAATGGACAACAGGTGACCATTCTTGTCATATATTCTGCTCGGCAACTCCCGAGTGACATTATTCGTAGACTATTGGCGGGAGATGAGTTTCTTTTTGGCTTCACAAAATACAAAAATTGAGCATTTCTGAGCGGCTGTCCGTTTTCCACTTCATTCCAATTGCCTCAAGCAAACTTTACATAATATAGGGGAAAACAATAACAAATTACGTCACCCTCCATCTAGTGGCTGCTTGTAACTCAAGCCGAATTGACCAATTCATCCTAAATTTCAATACTTAATTAAATATCCATAGTGCTAAGTGTAAGCCAAACTCAGCCATAGTTTCACTGATTTAGCCAAGGCGTTAGCTGACCAACGCAATGTCCTGCATTTCACTCACTAGCGAACTCGTTTAGTGCAGTTGTGGTAGGGTGGGAAAGTTTTCTCAGTTTTTTTGTGTTTTTGAGTCACATGACTTGGACTGGTCAGTGGTCAGGTGATCTGGTT